>CANTUT010000496.1:902500-987224 GCA_947687605.1 Reutealis trisperma
CAAAATGATGTGAATAACTATCAAGCCTCGTTTTTTTTTTTTTTTTTTTTTGCTATATTACGGGGAAATTCTGATTCAACTCCCTCCCCATTTAAGAATTTCTATATATCAAGAAAAATAATGTAAAGTATTTATAATATAATCTAAATCAATTTTACTGAAAAAAATCGCCAATTGCTTAGTCAATTACCATATTTAATTATCATTATAATTTCAAATTAGTCTTATAGATTTGATATATAAATTAAGATGAAAGAATTTGTATATTGATTAGAAAATGTTAATTCAAACAAATATGATGCAATTACCCAGCCTGGGTTACAAATTTAATTATTTTCTATTTAAAAAAATTTCAATTTAAGTTCTAAATTTTAAATAAATTTCTACTTATTATATTTTTATTCATGAACTTCATTTTAATTCGAGATATCTTTTTTTTTAATCAAAAATGAAAATATTGATAGAAAACAGTAATTTTGAAAAATTTGAAGTGATAGATTCAGTGGAAGAAGATAAAGTTTGTAATTTTCTATTGACTTTTTTATAATTTATATAAGGTTATCGGTTGGTAATATGTTAATAATAATTAATTATTTGATAACCTACTAATAACACTTTATTAAAAAAATTTTACAGATTGCAACACTTAATTAAAATTTTTGTAAGTTCAAATACTGAATTGATAAATTTTGCTAAGTTGAGACATAAAAAATATCATTTTATCCCTGAGAGGATTTATTGAGAAGTAAATTTCATATTGATTAGAAAAAGTTTATAATTAGAGTGAAATTGAAAATGAAATGTCACTATGTTCATTTGTAATATTAATTAAATATATAATATAAAAAATTAATTAATTTTATACAATATAAATTTTAACATTTATCCACTTATAAATAACATTTATATGAGTTCACTAACTTTAATAATGATTTTTTTTTTTCATTGTGGAGATCCTCACTCTTTTTACAACATATTATTTCTTTTTTAATTTAATTATACATTTCACATTTAATTTATATATTTGCAAATTATTCTGTGAATACTCATTTCAATAATTAAATCCTAATTAATAAAGTGGGAAACAAACCATTCTATCAACTTACAAGTCAATATTAATTAGAAATTACATGGGGTTTTTCTTATATATAATAATATCAAATATACATATATACAACCTCTCATTATAAAATTGGAGCCTACAGCCCAATAGTATGTTATGATTTTGGTTATTTGATTTGATTAATTTCCTAGTCCTCAAGAGTTTATTTCATTGTGAAAGAGGGTAAAATTTTAAATTTTGTATTTCTTGTGCAAAAAATAATTTTTAGAAAGAAACATGTTAAGAATGAGGATTTAAAGGGTTTCCACCTCCATATCGATAATATAAAATGTGTACAAGAGTTAGCATGGTTTTTCAAAAATATCACGATGCACGTCTTTTTAAAATATTATAATTTTAAAATGTATATGTGTCTCTTTTCTATCTTTAATGTGTGTTTGTGTGTATATATAATAAAAATATATATAATTATATGTGCGATATACATGTCTCTCATAACAGATAGTTGACTGAGACTTCAACATTCTACATTAGTAGTATAAAGTATGTGTCAAGAATATAAAAGTTAGTATGTCCATTTAAAATGCCATTTTTTTGAGGTGTAAAAAAAAGTACTACTTATAAAATTTTTGTATTCTTTTCTTACTAAATAGACAAATTTCAAAATTGTAATAATTTCTATCATTGGAAATTCTTAGTAAGAGATTATTTGAAAAATAATAATATGGGTACGTAGAGGCATGCACTATCAATTCAAATCAAACTAAATTATTTTTTATAGTTTGATTTGTTTTAACTTTCTAAATGGTTTGATTTGAAAAATAATATAATAAACCACACCAAAATAGATCCTACACACCCCTGAACAGGAACTGAAATTGTAATTAATAACAATAATTTTGCATCATGGGAAATTATTTTTTATTGTTACATTTTTCTTTTTTTCTCATGGAAAGTAAAATTTACATATACATCGAGTATATTTCTTATTGCATTTTTTAGTAAAATCAAAATTATAGAATTATTTTTTACAAATTGAAAATTAAAAAATAAAAGTTAAATCAAGTTTTTTTTTTTTTCTTGAATGAACCATTTAAAAAGTTAGAATTTAAAAATTAATTATTGAAGTGTCAATATCCTTTAAAAATTTTGGGGTGAAAAATAAAATAAAAATAAATAAAAGAAAGAAGAATCCAAAGCTATATCTTTTTTTGCCAACTGAATCCAAAGCTATATCCAGCGTGCGAAGATTGATTGATTCAAGCACTAGAACAAAAGTATTTAGAAGAGACTGCACGTTGGCTCACACTATAATATAGGCTTGACATTATCATTTTGGATATCTATTGAGATGTGGTTAGTCAATAAACAATGATTATCCCTTAATTACTATTATTATTTATAATATTTATGAATTTTGGAATATTTTTTTATCATTTGGAAAAGGAGAATTCAACCTGAATTTATTATTCATACCTTGTATATATATTTGTCACTAAATTATGCTTAGGAGTGCTAAGCATTTGGAATATGTTCTTTAGAATTATGAATTGCTACATAAACCCTATATAGAAATACGTAAAATAAAGAAGAATTGTTTACTAATTCTTGTGTGTATTTTACAATAAAAGAGCTCTTTTATATATACAAAATTGTGTGCAAATAAGGAAAGCAAAGGCCTAAAATCAAGGTAAAATCAATGTAATATATATACAAATATGGTAGCATATATTAACATTCCTCTCAAATTCAAGGTGGTAAAGTATTAGAAAACTTGAGTTTGGGGATAAGATCACCAAAACGGGAAGTACAATGAGTTTTGATGAAAATATCAACAAATTGTTCTTGAGAAGAAATAGGAACAAGGTGAATTATATTGTGATGAACATGATGACGTACAAAGTAGCAATCAATCTTAATATATTTCGTATATTCATGAAAAAATCATTATGAGCAATATGCATAGCACCTCGGTTATCACAATGAAGAGGGGTAGCATATAAGGATGGAAGGCCCATACTTTGAAGCAACCAACGAAGATATAAGAGATTAGAAGTAGTATTAGCAAGAACTCGATATTCAGCTTTAGTATTGGAGAGAGAGACAACATTTTTCTTTTTACTACACCAAGAGATAAGTGAATTTTTAAATAAGAAGCAATAACCAGTAGTAGACTGATGGTTTGTAGGACCACCAATCCAAGTAGCATCAAAATATCTTTGTCACTAAAAAGAGAATGAGCTGGAATAATGAAGACCATGAAACAAGGTACCCTTGATGAAACGAAGAATATAAAGAACATACGTATAATAAGTTGTGCAGGGAGCTATCATGAATTGACTAACAACATGAATAACATAAGCAATGTTAGGATAAGTAATAGTAAGATAGATAAGATTTCTAATAAGTTTATGATACAAAGTACAATCAGGAAAAAGAGAGCCATCAGAAGCTGAAAAATGAGCATTCACCTCAATGAGAGTGTTGGCAATCTTATCATTAATGAGACCTGCACGGGAGATGATATCAGTAACATACTTCGCCTGAGATAAATGATACCCTATGGGATCAGAAGTAACCTCCAGACCCAAGAAATAACTCAATTACTTAAGATCCTTCATCTCAAATTAGCAACTAAGAAAATTCTTGAGATCATGGATGCCCTATGTGTCATCATCAGTAATCATCATGTCATCAACATATAGTAATAATAGAACAATACCATTCCCAGTCTTTTAAAGAAATAAGACATTATCATGATGATTAGATTGGAAGCCAAACAGATAAATGGTGAAACTAAATTTGGAAAACCAAGCATATAGAGCTTGTTTAAGTCATACTATGCCTTTCGAAAAAGGCAAACTTTGTTTGGTGGATGATCATAACCAGAGGAGGTCGCATATAAACTTATTTGTTGAGATCTCCATTTAAGAAGGCATTTTTAATATCTATTTGAAATAAAATCTAATGCTTCATAGCAGCAATGGCAATGAAGGTATGCACAAAAGTGATATAGGCTACAAGAGCAAAGGTCTCCTTATTATCAATCCCATATTCCTGGGTGAATCTCTTAGCTACAAGTCAAGTTTTATAACATTCTACTGAACCATTGGCTTTAGTCTTGATTTTATAGACCCATTTACAATCTATCACAAATTTGTTTGGAGGTAAATCAACCAAATCCCATGTATGTGTAGAAGTAAGTGCATTGAGTTCTTTTGCCATTACTTTCTATCATAAAGGGTTAGTACTAGCCTTATTATAAGTGTAAGGCTCATAAAGAGAAACAATGGTAGAATAACAATGATAATAGCAAAGGGTGACATTGGGTTGACTTGTATGAGAGGAACAGTGAAGTGAAGGATCAAAAGTGGGCTAAAATTATAGACAAAGAAGGTTGACGATCCATAGAAAGAAGATCATCATGCGTAGGCTAAGGTGGAGTATAGTTGTTTAAGCCAATTGAACCTGTAGGAGAATCATCTGGAAATAAAGTGATAGTATGATCAATAAAAAAAGATGATGACATGACTCTAAAGGCAAATATGGAAGAAAACATATTATGTTCCCAAAAGGTTACATGATGGAAAAAACGAAGATGCTGAGACAGAGGATCCTAACACCGATAACCTTTACATTAAATGAAACAACACAATCAAGATCAAGGTTCTAATTTAATATATTCATGTGAATAAAGATGTACAAAATAAGCAGATCCAAAAACTTAAAGACTATGATACTCGGGGATAATGACCATAGAGACATTCATAAGGTGAAATATATTGATTACATGAGAAGGTATACGATTAATTGTATAAACTACTATGAGACCAGCTTCACTCCAAAAAGATTTAGGACAAGAATATGACACAAGAAGAGATCAAGTAATATCCACATTATGCCTGTGTTTACGTTCTGCATGACCATTATGTTGAGAAGTGCTAGGACTAAATGTTGTATAATAGTATTATGAGTAGCAAAAAATTAATAGAGTTTAGTATCTCAGTATTCTATAGCATTATTTGTACAAAAGACTTTACTATTGAGTGAAAAAATTGAGTTTTTTAGAAATTTGAGGTAACTCAGAGTGATTTTTCATAAGATAAATCCATGTATACTAAGAATAATCATCAACAAATATAACAAAATATCTAAAACCATCCATGGTAATATGAGGGGTAGGTCCCCAAATATCACAATGAATAAAATCAAATGGTGCAAAAGAAACAGAGTCACTACTATGAAATGGCAAAGCATGATATTTTGAAAGTTGATAGGAAACACAATCAAATTGATCATTTTGTAATAGATCCTTAACATCTACTAGAATCAAAAGGCCTAATCTAAAAGGAGAAATATGACCAAGACGCGAGTGCCAAATGCTAGAAGATGTGACAGCTACAACAACTTTGGATGACAGTTGGAGAGAAACAAACTCAAATAATCAACCAACGTTATGGCCTGTCCTAAGAATTTTACCCGTATATAGATCCTGCATAGTACAACCATGAGTTGAAAAGGTTATATCAACACCAAGTTCACACAACTAACCAACAGAAATAAGATTGAGAGTGTCATGACCTGGATTTAAGGGCACATCACTGACACTAAGATATGGGTGCACATGACTACTAGTGCCTATAATAAGCCTGAAAAGATACTAAACCATATTCACTATTATAGAACATAGGCTATAGGCCCACCTGTCAAGTAGAAACATAGGTTATGGCCCATCTGTCATGCAAAATGGACCAAACAATCATACTGTGACATCAATCATACTATTTGCATCATCATCATTAGGTTTTTGCTTAACTGAACATCATTTTGCTCATCATTCAGAAGTCATATATAATAAGGTAACAATGTGGAGTGCTAGATATTAAATACTATATAACATTATAAAATTTAATATGTAATTGAGTAGTATAGTATAATGCACCACCAAAGAAAGAAGGTAGGAATAACTTAAATAAAGTTTCTTCATATACTCAACTTGTAACCTAAGAAAAATATAGGGTGATAGGAATGAGCATCTCAACTCAGTGAATGACACAATCTAATATACTAACCTAGTGTTCTATCATCATTCTACATAAAACTAAATGCATGCATCGTGTCAGAGAGATAACCAATCATATAATCATCCAAGGATGGGAATTAGTCAATAGAGACTATTATAAACCTTAATATGGGGAGTTGACCCCCTCCTTTGGCTCTCTTAAATTCCAACATTGGACCACAGTAAGACCAGCTCGCACTAGGCCCATTCCTTAACCAAAATATTGCGACCACAGTGAGATTAGCTCAAAGCAAGCTAACTTCATAAAAATATCATCATTATGATCAAAACCCTATGTAGTTCTATGTCATCCTAATCTCATCCAACATCCACATATAATCATTATCATCATCCATAATGCAATATTCACAATTAGATATTAGGATGCATTTGTGCAATCATAATGCATAATTATATATATTTATATACACAATAAATGAAATGCATGATAAGCAGGAAAATATAGTAGAAAGTATCATTCACTAATTTAATGAAACCCATTAACTCCTTGAAACATCACACGATCGTTCGATAACTAGGAAGATGTTTGAAACACATAAATTGGACAATAAAGAAAATAAATTAGAATACGAATAGTTCCAACTTTAATCCTTAAAACTGTACTTAATGACTCTACAAATTCTATTGAAATTTTGGCAGAACCTCAAGAAACTCCCCACTGAACAAATAGAAACAAACACTTCTATAAACAACTACCAACATTAACTCAACTGCCCCTCTGGGCCTCCATAATCATATACATCAAACAGTTCAACCTCCAATCCCATATACATACACTTAATCATAAAAATCACCTCATCATTTCTTCTAGTAAATTCAATCATATGAAAATCATATAAATAAATTTGATAAATTTCTATTTGTAGGACAACACGAGAATTTATAAAAAAAAAAAAAAATTATTTTATTCTATATGTAAAATTTGTTTATTTTAACACTTAATAATAGTAATCTTTCATTATTCAAATAAAATTTTAATTAACTTATAAGTCATTAAAATCATTATAAATCTAGGTATTGAAGTGTATATATATATATATATATATATATATATATATATATATATATATATATATATATATATATATATATATATATACTTATAATTAAATTCATAATATATCATAAAAACTGCAAATTCATTAATAAACAGTCAAAATCAAGGGTTTTGGGTTTACCCATGCGGAATCCAATCAAATTAGGCTCAAAATTATCATTGAAACGGCAAAATGAAGCTACTGAATTAAGGTTGCCAGAGCCGCCGTCAGCATTGCCACCATCTATCCACATACTGTCGTGGATGATAAAGCTAGAGATCGATGATCATATCATTCGACTTGACTCATTTCTACGACAACAATTCTTTGGTGGTGTTCATTTCTCCTCACTCGTTGATGTCTCACTAGAATCTGCCTCTAAAGTTTCGGTGACCTATTTTTTGATCTCCACATCCGGCGAGTTTCAAAGGACAAGGCAGGTACCATTAGAAAGTTCTTGCTGAAGATAGGTACCATTAGAAAGTTCTTGCTGAAGATAGGTACCATTAGAAAGTTCTTGCTGAAATGAGATGAATGGAACCAGTTTCGTTAGAATCCGACATTAGAATCACTGTTAGAAGCTCAAGTCCTGGAAATGTTTTAGTCAATGAGTGTGCTGCCATCGACATCCATTTCCCGTCATCGCTACATCTCTAATGTCGCCAGACCGTGGGCTTCCCTATAGAGATAGTGGTGTAGCCCGCTGCCAGCCAAAAATGGCTGATTGTGCCTCTCCCCTTTCCTTTAGATACTCTCTCTCAGTCTTTTTCTCTCTCACTCCTTCGCTGGTTGGCTGGATTGGCAGGTTAGTTATATGCTGGAAAAAATGGATATATGAAATTTTTTTTATAGTAATAATAATAATAATAATAATAATAATAATAATAATAATAATTCTTTAAACTTTAATTAACAAAAATTAAAATTAATAGTTACTTAAAATTTGAAATTTCAAATATAATAATTTGCTTTAATAAATAACTTACCTCATAATTAATAATAACTTTTAAGTTAAAATAATAAAATTAGAATTTATATCTACTAAACATTTTATTAAATTCAAAATAATTGTTTGATTTAATCAATAATATAAGTAATTAATTCCATGAAATAATTTTGTTTCACGTAATATTGACTTACAAATAAGAATTTAACTAAATATTTTTCATGAACTTATTTTTATTTACCTCAAGTACATAATTTTATTTATTCATCTATAAAATTCTGAAATACCATAAATTTAAATCTTTAAATATTACTTTTAATGAAATACTTAAAATAGAAATATAATAAAAGTATGATTAAATAATATCTTCTATAATAAAATAAGAATTTTTTTAAAATAAGTAAAAACTCAGATATTACAGAGAGATAGCTTGGATACACAAAAGACATCAGATAATGATAAGGGAGAATTAAAAATAGTGCCTATATGTTCAATATGCAATAGAGAATTGTCAGCAGTGTGGACAATTGGTGTATGAGTAGGTGTGGAGACAAAACTAAATAATGTAGAATTTGAGGTCATATGATTACAACATACAGAGTCAAAGAACCAAGAAGTAGATTTACCTAGATTGACAGATAGGACAGGGGAAAGAGGAGTACCATAGTTAGCTTGTATCTGTTGAAAAATAGCTTGAATATCTTTCAAGGAAAAATGAGGACAAGAACGACATTTGTAGAAGGAAGAGATCGCTCAACATGGAGAGTATTAAGTTGAGTTTCCCTAGAAAGTACCTCTGCAATAACTATGTCAAGTTTAGGTAGCAAACTACAGTGAAGAAGAGTAGCACAAATGGACTCAAACTCGGTACGAAGAGTCATAAGTAAATGTCATGCAAGTTGGTGATCACGGAGTGCAATATAAATGGATACAAAGGTTGTATCAAGTCAAATAGGATCATAGGCTGCCAATTGATCCCATAAAGTTTGTAACTTAGAAATATAACTTTGAGTAGTTTGGTTAGGCCATTGATGAATACGATGAAGGCGATGATAAAGCTGGAATTGATGAACATCATCAAAAACTGCATAATATGTCTGTAAAAAATCCCAAATATCCTTAGCATAATTAAAATAATGAAATTCCAACTTAATATTTGGTTGACAAGTATTCCAAGATTAAGTTAAAATCTGATGATTTTTGCTATCCCATTGACCCTATCTTTCAGTGAACTTTGTCTCTATCTCATCTTTCTATTTAGTGGATTTGGCAATTTCACCAGTAACAATGCGCTAAAGAAATTTTTCTTGTAAAAAATTACACATTTCTTGAGCCCATAAATCATAAGTGGAACAATTAAAAATCACAGTTATAAGATGAGTGACAGAATGAGAATTATCATAGACAATCATGGTATAAAAAATAGTGCAAAAAATAAGATACCCAAATCTAAAATAGATAGAGGCTGAATTTGAAAAAAAAAAAAAAAAAAAAGACCTCAAAAATGAATTTAAGATGGTGGCAAACCTTGGGAATCGGTTTGGGTTGTAAGAAAACCGATAAAAAGGAACTAAACTAGCCAGTCAAACTCTTTTGAACTGGTTTGATTACCTGGATTGAACCAAAAGCTCTTGCTATCATGGCAAGCATCAATTGGACAAACAAGCTGATGTAGAAGGTGGCAGGTGTGTGAAGGGCATGAGGCGAGTGAGCAGGCTTTGCAGGAACTTTGACCAACGAGTGAGGATGCGTTACGACATCATTGTCCAGTTAGCAGAGGCAAAGTGAGAACGTTGAGGAGAATTAGCCAATATGCTCAAAATAAAAAACTGACTTCCAAAGCATTATGTATAAAAGCAACAATCACTAACCAAGATAAAAGAAGAAAAAAAAAAAAAAAAAAAAACAGATTCCGAGAATGAAACTAACCTTAAAAAAGATTGGCTATGACACCAACTTAAAATAAAGAAGAATTCTTTATTAATTCTTGTGTGTGTATTTTACAATGAAATAGCTCCTTTATATAAATAAAATTGTGGATAAATAAGAAAAGTAAGAGCCTAAAATCGAGAACCTAAAATTAAAGTAAAATAAATGTAATATATATACAAATATGGTAGCATATATTAACAGAAATGATCAAGAAAAAAATTTTACATAATTCTTGTTGAATTGATCAAGTATATAAATAGTGTTTTACATGGAAATGAATTTTATGTTATTTTTTAATTTAAAAATGATTTTAATATACGTATAAATTATTCTTTAATTATTTTTTGTAGTGACTCATAAACAAGAATAATATTATTAAACTTGTGTAATTGTATGTTTAGAAATATATTAAAAATAAATTATAAATAAAAATGTACAAATAAAAAATTGATTTATTAATATATTGATATTATTTTTGGCATCAAATATTTTTACAAATGAATTTATATTGGTTTTTTTTAACAATACTATGTCATGTATAAGTGATCAATAAGTTGATAAGAAAATGATCTTTTATTTTATCATATAACTTTTGTTTGAAAATATTCATATTAGAAAATAAATACTTTATAATAATTTTTAAAAAAAAATTGACATCTTATAATGCATATAATTTTATTTATTTTAAGAAATACATTTTGAATTATCTAAAAGATTCATTTATGTTTTTTTTGAATATAAAAGAAAGATTTTATTAAAAAAAATAAGATATAACGAGACAGATTTCTCCATAAAGAAAAAAATTTTATTTTTATTTTTAAAAGATTCATTTATGTTTTACGCCCAAGAACTTTTAAACTTTATTAAGCATGAAATACAAATTAATTAATTGGAAAAAACCATTTGAATTCTAATAATCATTATAGTTAGTTTTTTTGCACTTACCAAAATTCTAATAATCATTTATGTACTAATCCAACTAAAACTTAATTTATAACTGACAAAAATATTGTTTTTTTATTTGGAGAGGGCAACATAATTTTTTTAAAAAAAATTAATATTAATTAAAATCTAAATTAGAAATCTTTGAATTAGGATAATTTCATATCAACAAACAAAAGGTTTATGGGTAATGCTTTATAAGCTATAAATAGCAAAGTTAATGCCTTCTTATCATCACAGCTATAAAGGTATCTGCCTGCCATTAGTACCATTACTGTTAAATATTAGTGCAATAAACAACGACTGGACATCTGTTATGGTCAGCCCACTTTAAATGCCAATTTCCTTCTTTTTTTTTTTTCAAATGCAAAAGTTAAAAGCTGTTCTGGTTGCGTAAGGGTAATGTTTATTATCAATTGTTGTTGGCCATCATTAAAAATATATATATTTTTAAAATCTTTACGGAAAAAAATATTACTTTATTCCTAATAAAACTTTTTAAGGTAAATATAAAACTAAATTATAATATTTTTAAATTTAAAGTATAAACATGCAGTGCCAGAAGAATTTTTGGATTGGTTAGATAGACAAAAGTCCAAGCAACAGAAAAAATTTGCAATTTCATTATTTCTATTAGTTCAGAGCAATTTAAATTTTGCGTCTAAAAAGGCATGATTCTATGAAAATCGACCCAATTATCCAAAACTTACCGCCTTCAATTGTGGCCTTTGACATTTTTCAATCATATTCCTTGAAATTTGTGTGTGTGTTTTTTTTTTATTTTTCTTAATTTTTTTTTTATGTGTGTTTTTTTTTTTTTTCTTAATTTTTATTTTGCTTATAACTTTTAGTTAAAAAGCTATGTTTTGAATGTCATCAATGACAATTTTCTTGTTTTAAATTAGTATTTTGTTTCCTGTATGATTTTTATAATTTTGTAATTTTTGTCAAAATTTATTTTTTGGTATTTTAAAATTTCAAAATCTATTTTTATATTTCCAAATTATTAAATAACAAAATAATTTAAATTTTTTATTCTTTTTGAAAGCTCATGCTGCATCATATTTCATCATGCCTATAATTATATGCCAGCGTGATCTGACAATATCCTTTGTCAGTATGATCATCACACTAATGAAATATTCATAAATTACTTTTTGTTGCTAGATCTATGATTTTTAGTTTTTAATTATTTTTTTTTATATTTTTTGGGATTATTTTTTATGAATATAAGGGTGATACGTATTCATTATTCATTCCCTGGCGAAAAAAAAATAAATTTATTGAGCTCTGTATCATATTGTAGTGGTTTAAACTTTTCAAGTAAAGTCAATGAATTAGCAAGGTAAAAGTTATAAGCCTATCATTCGCTTGGAAACGATTCTGTTAAGTTTTGGTACTATAAGTTAGAGCTCCATGGTTATTAAAAGTTATAAGGTTTATATGTAACATGAATGGTTATCAAAAAATTAGTATTAATATGTTATGGGTGTGAGGCCTCCCCCGAGCATCGGCTCGGTCCGCTAGAGGGAACCGAGATGCTCATTCGGATTTAAACTCATGATGGAACTCTCGGGTTCGGATTTGGTTGATTTTGAAAATTGATGTTTGGGAGTCGCCACCCTAATTTATTTTTAAAAAGAAAAACCCAATTTGACTCCAATTTATTAATTTTGCAATTAATTTACCCAAGGATAAAAATCACTAATCTCGAACCAGGTTGAGTTCGGAGACTAGGTTTTTAGTTTTAAATAATCTAAATTTGGCTCTTAAGTTTAATTTGACTTGAAAATTGGATTTCATGAATGACATTTATAAGATGATTTTAAAGAAAATGTATGAATATGACAAAATATGAATAAATAGTGAAAATAAAACATTTACAAATTAATTAAAAAAAGGGAAAAGAGATTGATTGGAATTTGGATTTGAGGTTTGGATTTAGATTCCAAATATGTCTACGTACCCCATTGAATGGGGATCAAAACCCACGTAATTCGTTCCACGGTTAAGTGGAGGGGTTTAGGAGTTGATCAGATTGATTTTAGTTTGGGTGTGTTGGAAAGTGAGGAAAAAAACTGATACCTTGACTTTTGATTGGCGAAGGATTTTATCGGACCGAAGTTCCGTTTTATCTGGACCGGGTGATTAGATGGATTGGAAGATTAATTAATTAATTAAAATGATTAATTAATTAATTTGGATGAAAAGTGGATTGAGACAAAAAGATTATTTTGATTTTGGAAAAAAAAGTGATTAATTAATTAAAAGGATTAATTAATTAATTTGGATGAAAAGTGGATTAAGAAAAATGATTAATTTGATTTTGGAAAAAAAGTGATTAATTAATTAATTAAAAAGATTAATTAATTAATTTTAATTAAAAAAGAGTTTTAGTTAATTAAAAAGATTAATTAACTTGGTTAGGGTGAGATAATTAATTAATTAAAAAGATTAATTAATCACTTAGAGAGTGATTGGAGGGAGAAGAAGAGAGGAATTTGAGGATAGCCATCTACCCAAATTCAAGGATGTGTTGGAATGAGAAGGGAAGGGAGCCTATTTATAGGCAAATGGGTGGAGGGTAGTTTAGGTAATGGAAATGTGAAAAGATCAAAAGAATGGGGTCAGAAAATGGCTGATAACTGGACAAAAAGGGGTAAAAATGTCATTTTACTCATGTGGGGCCCATTGAAGCATAAAAGGGCTTGCCCTGGCGCGGCGCCGCGTCAGGCCTTTGCGGCATGCCGCAAACGGGCTGTGCGGTACCACGCAGACCTGACGCGGTGCCGCAAGACTCCCGTGCGGCTTGCCACGTGGTGCAGCACGCATCCTGAGGTTTTCTTCTTTTTTTTTTTTTTTTTTTTAGAGATTGGTTCTTGGCATGGAGTTTGAGAAATTTGGATGCCTAGTGGCAATGTGAATGAAGTCTAAAAAAAATTCCTTTCGGGGGCGCTGCCCCTGAACCCCTGCCCACTAACCGGTTAGCGAGACCACCGTAATAGCTCCGCGCAATGAGTTAAATTCAGCAGGTGCTAAGACTGCAGTTGAATGCTGAAGGTGTAAAATTAAGGGTTCACAATGGGATGTTTATATAATATGATTTATTTCATAACTGTTATTGTAATGATGTATGAACTATTGAACATTGAGTTAATGACATAAAATGCAATTTTAAAAGTTTTACAAGTTATGTGTGTAAATGACATTATAAGTAGAAATGATAGCAAGTAATGGGTAACAAGAAAAATGTGATTTGGTTATGATCTTGGGATATGGTTTAATGTGATGAATGTTAAATGATTATGAGTGAAATGAGTTCTATGGGTTTTTGGTGCCCTTATAGCCACTCATGCCCTAAGACCATCACGGCTTAAAAAGGTGGATCGTGACAGAGATCGTATCAGAGCAAAAGTTTAGTCTAGCTTTAGACTTTGTAAGTACTATGAGTTGTAGGTTAAATCATGGAGCATAGGAACTCCTTCTTGTCATTGAAGTCTAGATCTGCGTTACTCGTAAGAGTCTAAGTTTCTCGTATGATATATATGTGTATAATGATTGTGAAAAGGAAATGTGCATAATGAATGGGATATGTGATAGAATTGATATGTGTAGCAGGCTATGTGTTATATGGACATGGGATGATAAGGGTAAATTGTGTATATGAGACAGTGATTGTTTGTGTGAAAGTGTTTAAATGAATAAGTATATATCTTACCAAGAATAGATTTCCTACTATAAGTAACTGTTGATTATTAACATGGCTTAGTGTAATTGATGATTTAAATAATATGTATATGGTATGAAAAATGATGAGGGTATACTGAATTCTTTTACGTCTATGAGATATAGCTAAATGTTATTAAGTGAAAAACTTAAATGTGATTTTATCAGATATGAATAGTGATATGTGTAAGTAATAAGTGTAATTGCAAAATGATAGTGACAGAATATGGGAATTATGTTAGACAAAGATTGGAGTTTCCTAATTAGAAATTGGTTCCTAAACCAATAAGGAAATTATAAATGAGTGAGAATGCCAAATATGATAAGTTTCAAGCCAAAATATTAAAGGGAAATAGGAAGCCACGGGTGAACACACGAGTGAAATTCTAGCCGTGTGATAAGGACAAATTGAAAAATCCATCCAGTAGCCTCCCACAGGTGGAGACACAGCTGAGGCCTCACCTGTGTGGCTGTTAAGTTTAGATTTGGGTTGGCACAACTAAAATTCTAGCTGTGTAAGTCTCTACTTAGTGCTTTCATGAATTTTCTCATTGTGTTCTTGTAATAGAATCATTGGGAATATAAATTGAATAGTAATATTGTATGTGTTTTCTTGATTGTGTCATAGAACAATGTTTAGTACATAATGAATGATATGATATTTATGATATGTGTAAGCAAAGGGTTAATGACATAAGATATTGGTAAATGAGATGTAAACTTGTTAAAGGTTATGAATGAGATGTGAATTGCTAGAAGTTATGAACCGTCAAGGTTATGAAACGAAAGATGATCTCTAACAATGGTTAAATGGGACTATAAATGATTTACATGATATATTATGTGAGATGGACTAAAGAAGGTATTATTGAAATTGTGGTTTAGATACCATCCTATGAATTGAAGAAATGAGAAGGTAGAGATTTGGAGATTTTTTATGTATGAGAATATTAGGTATAGCCTAAGGAAGAATATTATTATAGTATGATTTAAAGGAAGATTATTCCATGTCCAAAGAAAGAAATGATCAATTGCATATACGTTAAGGTGACTTGTAAGAAACATGATTAGGTATGTGTAATAGAAAGCTTTTAAGGCACTAAGAGAATAAAGTGATGAGGAAAATAAAGGATCGAAATGGAACATGATTTGATGATGAATCGTTTTAAAAGAGAAATGGATAAAGTTGATGATTACAAGAAGAAATGTATGGTGACGAAATAGTCTTTAAGAAGAAACTGAAAACAAATTTGAACTAAGAGTAAACTAGTGTAAGAATATGATTGATTTTAACAAATAATGAATGATAGTGGACCATAGTGGATTTTATGGAAGAAATATTTGTTAATTAAGAAAGGTATGGAACTAGAGGATTATGTGCTAAATAGAAATATAATTTGAATGGGTTTAAACGAACTAATGGAGATGTGGAAAAGTAAAAAATAGTGAATGATAAGAAAAAGAGTGTATGAGGAAATATTAGGAGATATGAAGTATGAATTAAAAAGAACTAAGAGAAATAAAAGTTATGACATGATGAGATTGAATTAAAGAGTTTTGAAGTTAGTTAATTAGGCAATTCTTGTCTAAGAAAAGTGTTCAATGATGAGATTGAATTAATGAAGAGATGGAATTGAATAAGTTAAGATATATGCCATAAGAAATGATAAGTTTTGAAAGTAACGTCACGAAGAAAGGGTGAAATGGATTAAGTTTTAAGGTGATTATTAGGCAAAGAAAATTTTACATGTTAATGGGAATGTAAAATAAGGAATAAAGTAATATGGATAAAGGACTTCATTGGTGAAGACATGATTCTAGAAAAGTAAGTAGAGAAAGGTTATGGAAATAAGTGAATGATAGGATGAATAATTTAGTATGGAAAGAAAAGGTAGTTAACGAAATGTGGTAGTTGGAGTTAGTCTTACTGGAATAATTATATGATATAATATAATTGATTGGTTACAATGATGTTTTTAATGTTAAGTTAAATTGAGGAATATAAATGTTTGTGAATGATACAAGATTTAGAATGTAAAAGATTATAAAAGAGTGGAAGAATAGAATCAATGAGATTTTAATGAGAATGGTTCATGTTCCAATTAAGTTAGACCTAGAGAGAGAAGATTGTAAAATAGTTAAGGAATAAGTAATGATAAGTTTATCAAAAAGAGATATGCTTATAGTATGCAAGAAAAGAAAGGAGAAATTATATGCTTGGTGGATAGGAAAATCGATATAACATCAATTTCGTGATACATCGTAATGAATAGTTTACGGGTACAACAAAAAAGTATATAGAGTGATAGTATCTGCTAATGTTATTGTAACTTTCTATACGAAGTGTTTTGAAATTCGAGGATGAATTTCATAAAGGGGAGAAGAATGTAATATCCCAACCCGATAAAGGACATATGTACAGTATATGAGTAAAGATACTCGTTTAGTATCATAATATGTGCCCAAATTGAAAATGAGTATTTTTAAATATTCAAATAATTTGAATATAAATGTTTTAAAGTAATAATTTTATATGGAAATATTTTTCTTATTATTATAATTATATTAATTTTTAAAGTTATAAATATTTATGAATTTTCATTTGAATATTGATATTGATATTAATATTTATTTATATGAATTCATACTGATATTTGATATTATATATATGATTTATAAATATTGTTACATGAGTATTTGAAATAGTGAAAAATTATTTCAAATTTAATATTGATATTTGAAATAATTTATTGATTATATTTTATATTGATACTTGAAAGGGTATTGATTTATTATATTATCATGTTAATATTTTTAAGAGAATATTTTATTAAGTGAAATATTGAATTTTAAATCTATTATTTATTTAAATGAGAAAAATTAAATTAAGAAAATTGGAATTTTATTGTAAAATATAGAAATTTATGTAATTAATATTTGAAATTATATATTATGATTTTCATGTTATAATTATTGACTAATATGGTGAAATTAATATTTTGGTTAAAATTATTGTTTTAGAATTTATATGACAATTATCATTATTATTGTTATTATTATTATTAAAGTTATTAAAGTTAATATATATATATATATATATATATATATATATATATATATATATATATATATATATATATATATATATATATATATATATATATATATATATATATATATATATATATATATATAAGGGGCTAAAGTTGGTACAACCCATGAAAACGGGCAGAAAAATAGAGAAGAGAGGCAGAGAAACAGAATAGAAGGAACAGAGAACCAAAGAAGGGAGAGAGAGAGAGAGAGAGAGACGGCACTGCCAGACCATTGTCATCCGCTCGCCGCCGGCTAACATGCGCCGGCCAGGGAGGAAGCTCGCCCTCCGAGCTTTCGAACGTCACCTCGCCTGTCGCAACACCCCCTCTAAAAACCCACCAGCAAAAATTTCTACATTGTTTTTGACAGCTTTCTGATTTCTATTTTTAACAAAATTGGTATGGTTGAATCCCTTGTAATTCCAGCTTCGATTTGATATATCGTTTATTAATTTTAGATAATATTTTTGTTGATCGGAATCTGATGACTCCCCTGTTGCCGACGCCGTTTCTACCCATTTTTCAGAGAATTACGAGAAGTGAAGAGTATATTCAGACTCTTCACATCACGAGCTAACCGCTGGTATTCTCGGATCGCGATTCAGTCATCGTTGGAATTTTTCGGCGACCGGACTCCAGCGATCATGAAATCGACAAATTGGAACAGTAGCTCCGGCTCATTAAACCGAGCCCTACGGTATAAATCTTGACTTCTAATTGTGTATAAATAGCGAATTATGATTTTATTGTAAGAATTTAGGTAAAAAAGTTTATTGGAATTAAGTAGTTAAATGGGATAATTGAATTGAATAAATTGTTATTTATATGATTATTAAGTATTATTGATGATTAGTTGAAAGATTGAAGTGAGAGGTAGATATTAGAATTGATTGATTTAATTGGCGGATGGGATTAGTGTATTGAAGGTCCGAGTTGGACCATTTGATTGCAATATTGTGGTTAAATTGAATTTATGGAATTATTGGTGGAAATTGCTTAATTGAATTTACTTGAATAATATGAAGATTGAAATGTGAAATTGAAAAAAAAGGGAATTATTCTTTTTAAGTGAGTTATTGGAAAACAACTAGAGAAATGCTAAGTTTAGTAGTAAGTATAGGTATTGAATATCTTAACTTTAAGAATGTTAAGTTGTGAATAAAATAGAAGTGTTAGTAAGTTAAGCTAAATTAAGTAATGTGATAATGAAAAAGTGATTGATATATGATTGAAATGCAATATGTAGAGTCCAATAACAAGGGCAAAGATATTGGGTAAAAGTGCGAGGAGCACTATTCGTATTAGAGTCAAATGTACATAGGAGCAAAGGAATCCAAGGTGAGTACTTAATAATATAATATGCTTGTATTATTGTTTAGCCCCTATTGTTCAACCGTGATTACTAAAAGCATTCCAATTCCTTGATAATTTGAATTGTTCATTGATATTGAATATTTTTGACCTATTGATAAGCTTGAATTGTTTATTGAACATTTTTGATTTTTTAACAAGCTTAATTCACTTATTGAATATTGAACCGTTGATGTGATGCCATTGACTATTGTGAACCTTATATGAACTTTTCTATTGAACAACTATTGACAAGCAAAAATCCCCTTTCTGATGTGGGGTAATACATCAGGCCCTGTGCACTTGGTTTATGCTTACGGGTAGGGTAAGAATACCCAACCTCTATTAGGGGGGAATGCTTAACCATAAAACTCTATCAGTCTTACGTAATGTGATATGGGTGAATGAGCAAGGCTTAGACCACCACTTTTAACTTGATATGTGTGGGAAGCATTTTGCTCTCAAGAATGTAATATTTCTGCTAAAAAAATTGTACCCCCATTTTAAATGAGAATCTGAACCCAATTAATGATATTGATTGAAACCATTACATTGCTATAGCGAGCCCTTCCTGAAATTAATCATTTGCTCACCTTATGTATTGTATTATTTTGTACTCGCTGAGCTCTGTCTCATATTGTAGTGGTTTAAACTTTTCAGGTAAAGTCAATGAGTTAGCAAGGTAAAAGTTCCAAGCCCATCCTTCACTTGGAAACGGTTCTGTTAAGTTCTGGTGCTATAAGTTAGAGCTCCATGGTTATTGAAAGTTATATGGTTTATATGTAACATGAATGGTTATCAAAGAATTAGTATTAATATGTTATGGGATGTTTATATAATATGATTTGTTTCATAACCGTTATTATAATAATGTATGAACTATTGAACATTAAGTTAATGACATGAAATGCAATTTAAAGGTTTTACAAGTTATGTGTGTAAATGACATTATAAGTAGAAATGATAACAAGTAATGGGTAACAAGAAAAATGTGATTAGTTTACGATATTGGGATATTGTTTAATGTGATGAATGTTAAATGATTATGAGTGAAATAGGTTCTACGGATTTTCGGTGCCCTTATGGCCACCATGCCCTAGGATTGTCACGACTTAAAAAGGTGGGTCGTGAAAAGCACCCTCAAAAGTTAGCCTATGAGAGCCATTGACCCTTTTTTTTCTCTGTATATAGATCCTACCTCCTTATGGGGCCCTCCAACATAGGTATGAGATGATTTTAAACTCATCAAATTGGCACCGTCTATAGAGAACGATATAGAAAGCCTTGTCCCTAACTCAATATTTTCATTAAATTCGACATTTTTGGTCATCCAAAATTTTTTCAATTATCACCAATGTTCATCCAAGAAATTTGAGCATTCATCTTCAAAAAAAAAATAATCAACAAAAAAAAAGAGAGTAGAAAAACTGAAAATCAAGAAGAGAGAAAAATGAGAGAGATGAGAGAGAAAAATAGTTGCCTTTATGATTTGTGAGTCTCTAGCCAACAGTGATTGTCACTGCCCATCCCATCATGAAGCTAAGCCAACAATCAGCAATTCCCCAAAAGCTAGCCATGAAATATTGTCGGACGGTGGTACATGCCCTGCCTGAAGTTCGTCTATACCACCACATTCTCATGGATTTTTTTTTGCCAATTCTTGCACTGATTTCCATCCATCTTGGCACCATTTGACTCTTGGTTCTAGGAGCTTTCCATTAATACCAATTGCAACCTTTGAAGCTTGCCAGAAATGAAAATAAAAAAACCACTCACTGAAACTTTGCACACCATTTTGGGTTAATCGAAGAAGATTCACAACGAGTGAACCACGGATTTAGAATCCAGACATCAAAAAGAGTCTGGGGGTGTCTTCCTAACCCTAAAAGCTTGCTCCAATAGCAACGCATTGCTAACCGGCCATCGATTGGTCATCGAATTTCGGCAAGTGGCCCCTCAAGCCAATGAAGCCTTGAACAGACAAAATTTCACATTTTACGCGTGGATTACAAATCCGAAGTTAGTTTATTGAAATTCCATCTCAAATTTGTGTTGAGACACTGCAAATCAATTATTCAGATTGTGAACAAGCTGCTCTTTTAGTTCATAGCGCGCCTTTTTAGATCTAAAATCAATCCCAGCAATTTTTGAGGCCAAATATACCAATCCAGATATGTTTATAATATTTCTTATGCTTTTAATTTAATTTCACAATATTATTTGCTTGAGCATGATGCGAGTATTTTAATATTTTAACATGAATAAATTATCTGCTATCATTGTGCAGCATAATATGCTATACCATATTTGAGAATAACATATATGATTAATTGTGCATATTAAATGCCATTTCACATGCAATTTATTGCTAAGAAATTGAGATTTGCATTTAGGCCAAATTGTTTTCCTAAAATGGATTTCAATTGAATCCATTGTTTTTGTAGGGGAGTAAAAATCTCTTAAAGTACATAAAAGTTTTATGCTAATTACTATACATAATTAAATCAAAATTTATTCCTTGAATGAATTACTTGATTTGAGCTCATAACACGCTATATCTACAAATAATTTGTTGAATTACTCTATATCATGGTGCTAAATTTATTATAATTATTAAAGTTTATTTGGACTAATACATGAACTTGTGACATATAAATTGCACATATTATATTTTATCTTTAAATATGCTTGTGTAACCCCTATTTATGGTAGGTAAGATTATTGAATTTATCATTTAGTGTAAATAATAGTGCTCGACTTGGCAAAAAGCATTAAGATATTCAAAATAGTTTGCAAGTTACATCAAAGAAAAACACTTGCTAATATAAAGCCTAAAGAGCAAGTAACTTAGATAAAATTCCAACAAATAAAACCTATTGTTTTAACCTCAAAAGAAGAAGATGTCTAAGCCAAAATCCAGTAGATGGATTTGTGAAGATTATTGTGATACGCTCAAAAGAGGAAAATAGAGGCTAAAAGCTAGAGATGACAAGTACTCCAAGCAAAGCCCAATAGATAAAAGCCCTAGTGAATCCAGGTAATATACCTTGTAAAGGCAAGATGGGATTCCTGAAGAAGGAAGTAGGAGCCCTGTTGAATACAGGTGAAAAGATCTAGTGAGAATTTAGGCAATATACCTAAATGAGATGAGATGAACTTCCTACAGAAGGAAGTAAGAGCCCTGGTGAATCCAAGAAAAAGGACCTAGTGAGACCTAGGCAAGAGATCAAGTTCAAATGCAAAGCAACAAAAGAAGAAAAAAAAAAAGAAGCTGAAAAGACTTACAAAACCTACAAAGGGAAAAGTTCCCTTTTCGCAAGGAAAGAGAGATAACTCACAAAAGCAACTCCTAAGCTCTCCATAGAAGCTACTCAACTACAAACAATATGACAGAAAAATAAAAAAAAAAAAAAAAAAAAAGACAAAGTGCTCAAGAATTATACAAGGCATACAAACAAATGAAGCTGTCTGAAGATGAGCTATTTTATTTTAGCAAATAATATTGTATTTGTATAAGGGGTACAATCATGTAAATATACTTGTAAAAGAGAATCATGTACTATAAAGAAAAAGAAAAGAAAAAAAGAAAAAGAAAAATTGTTATTATCATTTAAGTTCTATGAGACTAGCTCAAAAGATAAAAGTCTAGGCGAAGAGTTAGAACTAATTAGTAATACAGGCGAAAGTTCAATGGGCAAAAGACCTTGTCAAAGTAAGGCACCATAGACTTAGTGAACGTTAGGCATATCACTATTATCAAAGTTCTCGATAAGTTGAGGCAAATTATTATATAGGTTCTCGTATGGCAATGCAGATTATTTAAAGATCTTCAGGTTAGGTGGATTCATTAAGCCCTCGAAAAGACATGGCAGGTTTTCTTGAAGATCTCGTGGTGAGGTGGATTTCAAAAGCCCTTCATAGTCGAGACAGATCATTATGTGAGTCCTCATTTAGTGAGGCATATTATTTAAAAGACCTTCGAGTAAGGCAAATTATTATTATTTAAGTCCTCATTCAGCAAGGAACATTATCTAAAGTCCTCTATAAGCGAGACAATCTCCCTTAAAGACTCCTAAGTGGAGTAGATTACAAGTAAAGTCCTCTGTGAGCAATGTCATTTCAGATAAGCTTTCAACACTTCTTACATCCTAAGTTTAATTTTGCAACATTTATCTGTTGAAATAAGATGCAAATAATAAAAGTCCTCTAAGTGAGGCATAATAGCCTTTTGAGACTAGCCCTAAAGATAGTAAGACTAGGCACGAAAAAACTTGTTGAGACTAGCTTAAAAAACCAACGAGGTGCTCTATAAGAAAACAAAAATACCAAATTGAGTTCAGGCGAAAGTCCAAAAGGTACATAAAACCTAGCAATTCTAGGTGAAAGTCCAAAGATGCCAAAGACCTAGTTTGACTAGGCAAAAGGCCTCGATTGACGAGATGTAGAGACCTCTACATGAGGCAAATTTCTAAAAGTTCTCAATTGATGAGGCATGTTTTATTAAAGACCTTTAAGCGAGGCACATCATTATTGTTATCTAAATTATGTGTGTGAAACAGGATTTCTTGGGCTTATTAGGTGAAGGCCTTTGATGGATGAAGGTTGAAGGCCATCACGAAGGCCAAAGGATGAAACACATCAAACAAAGACATCTGATGGTGAAGCAAACTACTCAATCAGCAAAGCACACATTATTATTATTATTATTATTATTATTATTATTATTATTATTATTACTACTACTACTACTACTACTACTACTACTACTACTATCTGAGTCTTCGGCTAACGAAGCAATTATCTAAAGACATCTTTAGGTGAAGTCCTAAAGCCTTTGACTGGGAAAGCAATTTCTTCAAAGACCTTTTTCAGCAAGTTGACGAAGCAATTCATTTAAAGATCTCTTTTAGTGAAGCAAAGCTCTAAGGTCCTCAATCAAAAAGGTATATAATAATACTATTATTATTACTAGGCAAGCAGTTCATCTAAGAACCACCCTTCAACTAATGAAGTAGTCTATCTGGAGTCCTCAATTTAGCTAGATAGACTTTTAAAATCCTTGGTTGATGAATTAAACTATTCAAAGATCTCAATCAACAAGTCAAATTATCTAAGGCCTCCACCAGCGAGGTAACTTTTATTAAAGTCCTCTACTAATGAGGAATATTATGTAAGACCTTCCTCAAGAAGGCATATTATTTGAAGACATCTAAGGAAGAACAATCACAAAGGCCTAAACACTAGAAGATTTGAAGACTCAAAGCTATTAGGAACCTATAAGTCCACATATCGTGGCATTAAAGATTTGAAGCTACACAAAATCTATAAGTCCATGTATCGTGGCATCAAAGACCATAGCACCACACTTTGATGTGGCAATCACATAGCTCACATCTCTATTTAGACACTAAGCTACCTCCAAATCGAGCTAAACAACTCGCCTTATCATTCAAGTGCCTAGATGTCTCCAAATAGAGCCGGCTCACCCTATTATTCAAACACTCAACTGCCATCATATCGAGCTTCTTTACTTGTCTTCTCATTCAAAGCATCTAGCAGTCTTCAAGTCAAACTCACAAGATGTAGCCAAATTGGCAATTTTATATACATTATAGATAAACCACATGCAATGTAAGGATATACCTACTTTCTCAGCCTTCTCTTCAACACGCTTGATCAGATTAAAGAGCAGGAGGCCTTTGATGAGGAACAAAAATGGCCCCATATAAGGGTCCCCATTTTCCTCTGTATATAGGAGATGGAAAGGTAAAAGAAAGGTTAGAACCTCCTTCTACTCTCTCTTTCTAACTCATATCCTCTCAACTTATTAACTAACTCATTGACTTGAGAGTTGGGGCTGACTCCGGGAGCTCTTGACTCTCATTTTTTAATATATGAGGTCATACCTCTCGTGAGACCCTCCAATATAGGTATGAGACGATTCTAAACCCATCATATAGCAATTAATTAAATTAAGCTATCATTCTACATAAATTTAATTATTGAAGAGTTCAAAATTTCCTATTTAAAAAAAAAAAAAAAAAAGAGTTCATGATTTCCAATTTTCAACATTTTAGAGATTTAAAAAAATAATTTTTATCCTAAGTAACATTATATATATATATATATATATATATATATATATATATATATATATATATATATATATATATATATATATAACGCATGAACGTTACATATATATATATATATATATATATATATATATATATATATAAAACGCATGAACGTTATCTGACGATGTCTAAATGTGAGGACCGGATGGAGTGTGGCCAAAACAAATTAATGTAAAAATAGAATAAAGATTATTTTTTTCTCCGATTGCCTCGTTTGGGGAAAAAAAATCCAAATGTCACAAGTTTAGCAACTTTAATTACAATTTTACCACTCCTCAAAAATTTATAATTTTAGCATCTATACCTTTTTTTTTTTAAGAAAAAAAATCTATTATCCTAGAGGAATAACAATTTAAACTTTACCATGTAGAATAAGATTGATTCTATGTTTCCATACCTTAATTTAGGGGTGCACAAAAATTAATCAAATCTATTAAACCAAATTGATCCACTTTAATTTAAACGAAAAACTATGATTCATATTATTTCATACTCAATTACAATTTTAAAATTTTTATAAATCAAATTTTTAATTTAAGAAAATAAAAATTCAATTAAATCAATAATATAATAAAATTATGAGTTTTTTTGGATACGTATTTTGCTAATATGCAGATTATGCTTTAAATTTTATAAAAATTAAAAGTATGTATAAGATTTCTGCATTTTAGAAGATTTTATGCTATTGTTTTGATCTTATTAACTTTTTGAGGATATTTTATTCTAATTTTATTATTATTATACTATAGAATTTCAAGTGCACAATTTAGAATTTACATTTTTTTTATAGCATTAATAAGGTTGATTGTTATCATGTAATGTTAATGTTTATTAAATTCTATAATCTCTTCATATTTATTTTATTTTATTGTTTATTACTTTTGTTAAATAGACCAAACCAATTATCTAAATCGAGTTCAAATAGTTTTGGTTTACATATTTTCTAGTATTACTTGGTTTGGTTAAAAATTGAAATATTTAAAAACTGATTTTATTGATTATATTAGAAATATTTGCTCTAAACAGATCAAATCAAATCACAAACACTCCTACCTTAATTACTTAATATTATATGATAAAATAATAAGTTAACATAATTTCAAAAAAGATTTAGATATTTTACTTTTATAAATTATGTTAAATTTATGATTTTAAATTAATTTAAAAAAATTAATAATCTAAAATTAAATTTGCCTCCCGTAACCAAGTAACATATATTCCCCCTCTCCACTAAAAGCTACTAACTTGTATATTTTAATAAAAGAAATATAAAAATACTTCAATTCTAATCATAGTTTATCAATAGTATACACACAAATGATCTAAAAAAAATATTAAAAAGTGTTCTAAATTTAAATATACTCTTTACTAAATACACTCCATCTTATTTTTTCACTTATTAAATGATTTTATTACCCATATATTTTTTCAAGTTATAAAGTAATTATTACTATTAATTATAATTTTATTATATATATATATATATATATATATATATATATATATATATATATATAATATATAAATTTAAATAAATGTAATTTTAATATTTACAGTATTACATTAAAAGTTACAATTAATAAATATAATTAAAAATTTTTAAATTATAGTTCATAGAAATACCATTAATACCATAATATAGCAAAAATGGAATATGTAAAGAAGTGAGTTACTATTTTATGGAACTATTTTGGCATTTTATTTTTTTTTGGTTATTTGGAGAAAGCTTTTTTTTTTAATGATAATAATTAGTAAATTCACATTACTTGGTGAAATTTATTACAAAATTACAAATAAAATTAAAATATATTTACCAATTACTATAGAATTTATGAATTAATATTATAAGGCTGGACAAGCACATGTGGTACAACTAGTAAATAAAACAATTAATTCAAAAAGGTTTTATTATTATTATTATTATTAATTATATATTTTTATATAGACAAGGTTACAAAGAAGTATCTAACAAGTTGCATGGAGATGCATTGAATTGCAATAGAACTTACCCACTTGACTTATTCTTTATATTAATTGTTGTTGAATATGATCGAAGGAACATGTCCTTAATTTCTCACATCACATTTCTTTAGGTCCACTTGACATCTTCTGTGTTTCTAAATTCTAAACCACCACCCACTATGGGGTTCTATTTTATAAATATACATGAATTCGGATTTTTCAATTTGCTGATGTTATATAAAAAAATAATAATAATAACTTTTTTCTGTGTTCATAACATAATAAAAAGTTTAAAAAATTGAATCCAATTATATATTAATAAAATAATTTAATAAATTTTTATATAATTTTAATTTCCTTTATTCAAATAGGATTTTTTTTTTATCGTTATTTTAATTTGATTTACCCCGTAGAAACACAATAGGCTACATAACAAAAAATAACCTTTTTCCATTAACATCACACACTAAATTGGCAAGAACTATTTGTGATATGAAAAACTCATTTTAAAATTTTTCACTTTTCACTTTTTTAAAAAATATGAGAAGACTAATCAGATTACACCTGATTGATTATATAGCATAATATTACATTCATAACCCAATCAATTTTGCATTTTGTATTAAATTTATAGTTTTAGTTCATTAAAAAAATTTTCTCAAAAAAAATCATTAAAAAAATAAAATAACTAATGACATTTTAATTAGTAGCATTGGAGAATTGAAAGATCTTGCATTCAAACTCTGATTAGAGGTAAAAAAATAATAAAAGGAAAAGAAAGTATATATAGTATAAATAAATTTTCTTTTAGCCCGGTTAGACATGAATACTATTTCAAGTTATAGTTGACCAAATAAGTTTGAAGTTGTGATACCTTTCTTACAATTTAAAAGAAACTTACAATTCAATAACTAAATAAAAGAAACTTACAAACAAATATGATTCCAATTTTGCATGCCAAGTTTTATTGTAATTTTATCTTAACTCTTGAAAATTTTTACACATTATGGTTTTTCTTTTTTCATTTTTTTCCCTATTATCATATAATCTAAATTTAGTTACAAATTACTCATTTTTTGATGTCTTGTATTATGATATTTAATTAATATAATTTACAAATATATATCATTTTCACAAGGAATAAGCATTCAAAACACTAGTTTGATTATTTAGTTTTTTCTATAAGGAAAATTTTTTTTAAGAATAAAATATATTTTTACATTTTTAGTCATTAACTCAATAATTAATTGAGAGTCAGTTTTGCAATGCAAAATATTAAAATTTAAAATCTAAATAATTATTTTCTTTATAAATATTTTTATATAAAATTCCAAATTCTTGCATTAAAAATTAAATTTCTAAATCAAGATTAGTTTGATTGATAAATGAGTTTACTCTTTATTTTGATAATGAAAATTCAAATTTGTTTTCTTTTTTGCAAATTCTTTAAATTTCAAATAAATTTTCTATTTTTGATCTTGTTACATAAAACTAGCACATAATAATAACTTAATATAATTAAAAATATTAAAGTTTTAAAGAAAATAAATATTTCCATTATACTCAAGAACAAATATTTATAATTTTTTTTAAAAGAATCAACTCTAAAATTTAAAATATTAATATAAATTTATTTTTTAATGTTATCAAGGAAAAGCAAATTAACTCTAGTACTTAACTCTAAAATTGTTATAATTAGAAAGTAAAGATGACTATTATACCATTGAAGCAATCACATACACTAAAAGGAAAGACTTAGGGAAAGCATGTTGTTTAGGCTCTATATATTTTTTAAAAGATTGTTTGAGCAAATCTTAAAAGATTAGACACAACAAGCTAATTAAAAATGTACACTTGGACATTGAGGAAACCATTAATCATAAAAGGACCCATACTCATATATCTTAATTCTAAAATAGAAAAAAAAAATTGTGATACAATTAATATATATATATATATATATATATATATATGATATTATTTAGGAAATAAAAGAGACTCTCTCTCACTTGGTGTAGGGCCCTTTAATGTGAATAACAAGTAATAAAGTTGGTGCTACAATGCAAGATGTTAGGCTTTTTCTAGAGAGAGAAAGAGATAGAAGTTTTCTATTTGTAAACTGAAACTTTCTAGAGAAAGGTCTAGGGGTGGTGAACCTTGGGAGACACACGCCCCTCAGTTTCCAAAACCAGCAACTTGTATGTCAGCAAAACCCCACTTTGAATAAGAGAATTCAGTGAACCCAACCCTTTCTTTCTTTCTCTCTCTAATATTTCCATGAAATGAATGCATGTTTTCAAAAAATTTTATAAAGGAAAAAAATAAAAAAGAAATTGAATAGTAATAATTATACAAATACAGTGCAAGAAACCAAAACCCATCAAAATTCAATCCCCATTCTATACAACAGGGGCAGGCAGATTGCAGTTCCTTTTCACCTTCTCCATTCTTTTCTTTTTTTTCCTTTCCTTTCTTTCGATTAAATAGAGAGAGATATAAAGATAAGAAAGAATTCCAGAAAAGAGATCTAAATAAGAGCAAAGAAGGAATTCTTGAGATGCAAAAAGTGTTTTCTTGTGCATTATTATTTCATCTTTCTTCTTCTTGTTGCCTTATTTGGAACCACCTTCAAAAACTATAGCATCTTTATCTTCTTCTTCTTCTTCACAGGTTAACATCTTCTTCTTCATCATCTTTATTTAATTTCTTGATCTTTAATTTCCCTTTGGATTGTTTTTCTTTCTGGGTTTTCCTTAATTTTTATTGGGTTTTCTTGTACTGGGTTAATCTTCTAGATTTCATAAGAACAATCATGTGAAATTAGGCAAATCTTAGAGACCCTTCGTTTCTTTCTTTTCTTAATTTGATGCTATGTTTCGGTATGTTATAAAGAGAAATTTGCTAAGTCATGTTATCCTTTCAAATTAGAATTTTGAGGAAGAGGGTATCAATTATAATTTTATTTGTTGTGGTATTTGGTTTAATTTTTCTTTCGGATTTTTGGTTTTATTGATTCTTGATATGTTTAAACAGGTTGAACGTTTTAAAACTGACATTTTTGTTTGTCCATTCTATTTTGAATCCAGTTAGGTAATTGGGGCTGGAGTAGTTAAAAGGCTGCTGGATTTTCTTGAAACAGACTGAGAAACGAAATTATTATATTGATACAAATTGAGAATGGCTACCAGAGTCTTACATTGATTTTTTTGGTGGAATGTCAAATTAGTTCTATCTTTCTTGTGAATTTGGGTTTGAATTGGGTTCACATTTCTTCCAATTGAAGCACCAATACTCTACATTGTGATCTAAGAAGAATCTTTAGCATTAGCATTCTGGGTGAAGAAACAGAACTTTACATATCTGAGTTGCAAATTTTCTGGATTAAGACTTGTTGATTCAAATCAGTGAGATCAAGTTTCTTAGATTGAAGAGCGAGCAGGCAATTTTAAGAAAACCAATGCCTGAGTTTCGTTACATTTTGTGGAATTCTTCTTAGAAAGAAACTAATCTCATCTGGGTTTTGGGGGATTTTGTGACTAAAAAAGTATTAAATGAGTCCTAGACATTCTGAATCAGATTCAAGATTTTCAAGAACTATAATCAATCTTCAAGATCGTTGTTCAAGCAACATAATGGAATCAAGATCAAGAAAATTAACACCAGCGACTTCACCACCACAACCTCCTCTAAGAGTAGAGAAAAATAAAATGGAGTATGATCATCAATATCATCATCATCATCAAAGATCCCTCACATCACAAGGGAGTGGAAGAAGATTGTTGCCTGCAAGTTATTTCAGCTTGGAATCATTGGTTTTGCTAATATGTCTCACAGCTTCTCTGTTGATCCTTCCATTGATACTACCACCATTGCCACCACCGCCATTTTTGTTGCTTCTGCTACCAATAGGCATATTAGCAGTGCTGATGATCTTAGCTTTTATGCCTACCAATGCAAGGGATATAACTTATTCATATGTGTAAATGGTGTTTCTAAAGAAACAAAGACATGAACCTTTTTTTTTTTCTTTTCTTTTACATACAGATTTTGTATTTCTATTCCCAAATGTTGGTAAGAAAAAAGAAGATAACAGTTCTTTTATTTCTTAATTAACAACTTTCATGGATCGTTCAAATTTTTTATTTATTTTTTTTTTTTTAAAGAAATGCTGTCTTTGATTTTATATGGTTCCTTTGTTGATTTTTATGCTTAGTAGTTAATACTGTTCAAAGAAAGTTACTGATTTTTCATCATGAATTGCAAATAGACCAACTACTTGTGAAGAAATTCATTGTTTCTAATCATTTTGCCCTCTTGGATGTTTGCTAAGATGAGATGTATATACTAATTAGGCTTTTATCAAAAATGAAAAAATCTAGTTCCTATCTATTTTGCAATGCCACCGTATTTGCATTTCGGGCGTAAGAGCTGTTCGTGAGTGAGGCTGGACTCTTGATTTTTGAAGAAAACTACATCCTATACATGCCGAACTTAAATTTGTAAAATGTTAACAGATTTAACATTTTTCAAATTTAAGTTCAGCATATAAAAAAATTTAACTTTGAAAAGTTAAAAAGTACAAAAGAAAATTACAAGTCGAATAATCTAAAACATTTTAAAAAATTTATCATTTTTCAAATTCAAATTTGACGTCTAAATAATTTTCTCATTTTTTACCTATAACAATATACTTTCATTCCAAATTGGATTAGCTTGAAAAGCTCCATATATAACCAATAAAGTGACAAGTTAGGAAGCTATCTAATCAAGAACATTATTGCCCTCTCTATTGACCCATCTAACACTGCAAGACCTCAATAAGGTTTTAAGCTGAAATGCTATGATGTCCTACCTAGAGATAAAATTTGAGTTGTTCTAGCATTCTAACCAAAATCTTACTATATGATTCAAAAATACAATGTCCAACCGTTGTTAGCAACACACTTCATGTTTAGAATTAATGCTTCAATCTCAACAGTTAAGGGAGACAAGGAGGGTCGAACCACAGCAGCTCCATCCATCATCTAAGTATAATAATCTTTATAGATGAATGCCAGAGCTACTGGTTTTGTTGCCTAGTCAAAACTCACCATTGAGGTTGATCTTCAAACTGCCTTTCAAGGATGATGTCCATTTCCCATATTGGGCTACTGAATCCACAAGTGGTCTAGGAATAGTGTCATTGATTCTCCTAGGAACAAAAATTTACTACTTTGGTGACCTACATCATTGATAGTTTTCACTGGGTCATGACTCATTCTTTTAAAGCACCATTTATTCCTTTGTTTCCATATGTTCCAAGAAAGAAACTAGAATGATTGCCTCCATGTTGTAGGACATTTTCATCTTTTCAGCAAAGGAATTCCTCTAATCTACAAAGGATGTAATATATGAATCACATGGATTGATAGCCATATTGCTTCCAAACCAAGATGCTCTAGCATGCTCACAAAAGAATAGAACATGTTCTACTGTTTCTGACTCCCTATTGCATACATCACATAAGTTACAATCTACAATCTTCCTTCTAGCTAATTATTCATTAGAGGGCAATTTGTTTTTGCAAGCCCTCTAAAGGAATATATTAATCTTTATTGGGAGTTTAAGACTCTATAAGTTCTCAGAGGTGTGAACCCTCAAATTTACACCCTTAAGATCTATCCGCAGCTTGACAATTGCTAAGATTAGTGCACTACGCAGAGCTGTACAGCGGTCCTGCTAGCCAGTTAATGGGCAGGGGTCAAAGGGACAACGCCCTATTGAAAAATAAATTTTCTGAATCTTTCATCTTCAAACAACCAACACTCCATCATGAACCCATAGAATTAAACTAAACCAAGATCAGATCAAGAACGGATGAGAACAGGCCAAGAAAGGGGTGTGGCAGCCCGCGGGCTAGCTGCAGTAATTCGCAGTTGGCTACGGCAACCGCAGCCCTCCTTACGGTTGCCTCAAAAGCTCTGCGGTTACCGCAGACTCTAAACAGTTATCACAGCGTGTTTTTCTTAGTTCCCACACCAAAATTCATAGTTTTGAGCTCCCAAACTTCCCCTATAAATACCTTACATCTCCTAACAACTTTCACATACAATTACATATTTCTATACTCTCCCTAAAGCTTTCTAAACCCTATTCCTAAGCTTTCCAATAATCAAAACCCTCTTTCTAAACCTCCAAATCTTTAAAACCCCATTCCAAAACTTCTTCCATCACTATCTTATTCATAAGTTTCCTAATCACCTCAAACCTTATTCATTAAGCTTCCTAATCACCTCAAACCCTATTCATAAGCCTCCTAATCACCTCAAACCTTATCTCTAAGCTTCCTAATCAAGAAAAGCTGTAATTCAAGTTATTTCATTCAAAGGAAATTCATGGTACTCGAGCAAAAGTGTGATTCAAGTACCTCCAAGAAGAGTTCACGCTACTTAAAAGTCCTTCTTTCAAAAGGAGTGCTCGTGATATCCCCAAGCCAAAGTAAAACTTAGATCCGGTGCAAAGCTCGCTCCCAACGTTCCTCGCCGACGAAAGCCAAAGGTAAAAATTCCTTTTCCTTTTTCAATTCCAATTTCAAGATCTAAATTTGAAAGATTTAATTTTTGCTAATTAAAATCTAACCTAATTAACAAATCCCCTAAGCCCTTTAAAATCAATCAGAACATGATAACAAAGGCAATGACTTAAAAACCCTTCCTTCGCAAGAAGAAAGAATTGCGTGGGGTTTGATTCTCATTTAAAAGGATACGCAGGGTTGCCATCTCTAAGGCATTCAACTCCGCTAAAATTAACAATTTCTTCTCTTTATCAAATTCTCCACATAGTTTAGGATTGAAATTTTTTTTTTGTTAAATAAAAGTCAAGATTTTAGTTCTTTTTGTTATAATTGTTTTATTATTTTTTTTCTTTCTTACTTTAGTTGTTGAGATTATATTTGGAGAATATGTACTTTTCCTAAAACCTGTAAAGGCTAGAGGAAAGATTCCCTAATTTTGATATTTTAACTTGTAATAGTTTTAAGTGGTTTTCCTTTATTTTTCACATTTTATAATAGTCATTATCTCATATTTTGCCATGTATTGCACGAATAATATTTGTTTCATATATCATATTATATCTATTTATACATATGTAAAAACTTCTTTTTAAAAGCTATTTTGTATTTAAGTCAAACTAATTTTTTTGTATTGTTTTAACCAAAACCTAGTTCTCGAGCCCTCTTTGGTCATTCGAGAACTAGTACTTTTCTTTGGAATAAATGGTATAATTTTAGAGTCAATCAAACTAGATTTTTCCTTTAATTTTCCTAACTAAAATAAACAAAATTAAAGTGGTGACTCCTTTTGCAAATAACAATTTACAAAATATAATTTTCTGAACTCATAGCGGGTTCCAATCATGATATTTCTCCTAATGAACATTTTGATTCCCTTCAGTGGATCGGACCGGTGCTCGGGCGAGGCGTCACAAGAGGAAATTGAGAGGATGATGAAGTCCTACTCCTACTTAGCACAAGTTCTTCTTTTTGGAAGAACAATTGACAAGCTTGTCTGATCGAAAATTTCCTTATATGGATGCCATATGCATCTATCTCATTCTAAGGGAGCTCCAAGTGGAATCCTAGAAATGGCACTTACCTCTTAAGGAGACAGTAAGTTGTTGATTCTTAGTGATATCCTAATTCCTATCTCTGCTCTAAAGTCTATGCTTTCTATTGGTTAGGGGGTGATTACTTTGAAGTCTATGTGGTTTGGAATCCATGGATTTGACCAAAATAACATATCCCGCCCATTGCCAATATTGATTCTAACTCCTTGTTTCAAAAGTTCTCTTGCTTCTAAAAAATTGGTCCAACTCTGTGAAGCTCTACTCCCTTTTCCAACATGCCAGAAATCTATGTATGGGAAATAGAGGCTTTTCATAATTCTTGCCTATAGACATTGGGGATTAGTTCTAGATTGAAACTATTGAAGCCCAAACACCCCCTAGCTTTAGATTTTGCCAAAGCTTTTCCATGATTCAACGATTATTCCTTGTTGAGGCTAAATTCTACCCTACTAGAATTTAAATACCATATTATCAAGATACTTGCATATTCTTAATGGTGCTTAAACGCATGAAAGAATGCATGTGGGTATGGCTGCGATACTGCCTTTGTCATATCCTTTCTATCTCCTTGTGATAATAGTTTGTGCTTCCATGATTGGGCTTTTTGTGCCATTTTACCAACAAGGTAAGATATTGTTGCTATTTGTGCCAGATAGAAATATTAAATCTTTGTGCTAGATAAGATATTATTGAGACAGGTAGGATATTGTTATGCTAGATAATGTATTATTAAGGTTGAGTTCTAAAAATATTTCTCTAAAAAGGCTTTTTGTGCCATGATTCACAAGTTGTATTTTTCGATCTTCTAGAATATTGTTGTTGATTGAATAGAATATTTAGAAATATTAACTATTGGCCCATTGCTTCTTCATACTGATGTGGGATCATTTTAATTTGGGTTGCTTTTTTTGTTGTAGCTTTACCAAGTAAGATAGTGTCATTTGCAAAGAGCATGTGCAACACAGGGGGACTTCTTAGGCATAGCTTAAAACCATTCAAGTGCCCCCTTTTAAATTGCATCATCCATAAGGTTTGATAAGCTATTAGACCAATAAGAAGAGGCACAGTGAAAGTGGATCACCTTGACGCAGTTCACAAGCTGGACTAAATTCTGAAGTTACTTCCCTATTAAACAAAATAGAAAACCTCATGGTGGATATACATGGCCACATCCAATTAACAAAGTTGTTTGCAAACCCCTTTCTAGTGAGCGTTTCAATAAGGAATGACCAACTAATAATATCATAGGCCTTATAAATATCAAGCTTGATGGCACAATTATGAGCTTTTTTGAATGAGGCTTTTTTGAAGACATTGATTATCCCATAAGCTATGAGAATGTTATCTTGGATGACTTTATTTGGAATGAATGCAGCTTGACAAAGGTGAATTAAATTACTTAACCAAGGTTTTAATCTCAAAACAATAATTTTAGATATGATTTTATAAGGAAAATTACAGAGGCTTATTGGTTAGAATTAGGAGGCTTGTGTTGGAATTGAGACTTTTGGGATGAGCATAATGTTTGTGTTATTAGAACCTTCTGGCATGATTGCTATTAGTCAGTCTCAATGCATTTTTTAATTACCTTTTTAGTGATGAAAACCCTCCTTTTAATCATAAACTTCGGGTAATTTTAATTCTTTCTTTGTTCTTTCATTTGGTGGCCAAATTCTGGGTATTCAATGAAATGGTGTTTGTTATTCTTCTATTTTTGGTGAATAGCAAAATGGGATTTGCTGGGTTTTTGCATTTGTATTTTAGCTTTTGTTTGGATTATTATAGATGTCAGCTGGTGGGGTTTGTTTGGTTTCCTCCTTTATGAACTTTTCTGGGTTTGGGGTTTGGTTACAATAGGTGTAGTAAGGTGGAATAATGGTTTTCAGAGAGGAAGACTATAGATTAATAGATTGTAGAATAAAAAATCTACATGTGATAGTAAAACAGAGAATTTTAATGAAGAAATTAGCAAAGGAGATGAGTTTAAGTGGTGGGAAGAATCAATTGAAGGGATGGAGATTACTGTATTTTCCTAGTTTAAGAATTTGATTATGGAGTTGATTAAGAATTTAGTTAATGGTGTAGGTAATAATAGCACCAACTCCACCATTGATTAGAAGATATGCAGATTTGTAACCCTGAAGCTTACTAGCATCTTTGTGGGCGAATTCCAGTTTAACCAAATATCTATGATCAAAGACTTGAGCTCTACCATGCATAAGATGAATAACCAATCTTACCCAATTTTGCAAAATGAAGAGAATTGTAGCATATCTAGTCATCACCATATATGTAGTTCTTTGCTTTGTGACTCAATTGTGTACTGAATTTCAAAGAAATAAATTGACTTGAATCTTGACTTTTCCATGTTTGATTTTTTTCCCCCTTTGAGACTGTCCATTACCCCCCTTTAGATTCAAATTAGAAGTTGATGGATACAAGAAGCAAAGGCAGAGCTGAATTGTAGCTTACAAATGGATTATAGAAGCTTATTGTTAGTTCTTTTTCATTTCAAAATATGTACTAATTAAAAGTTTGTTTTTTACTGCTATAAAAGATTAAAAAAATGTTGGATTGGTTTTCTTGTATTGTATTTTCAATTGTTGTAATGTAAACTCAACCTTCTCCTATTCTTATAAGCTCCCGGCTCCTTTTGATTTACTTAGAAATAGGATTGACAGTAACAGCCACCTCAAACTCCAAGAAAAAGAATTTAAAAAAATTAACTGGAGTTAAGAAAAATTATCTGGAGTTAAAAAAAAAAATTAACTATCGTCCACGTACAAAAAGAGAACAAGTTTTTGACTAATAAGACAATGTGGCAAAAAAAATTTATAAAAAAAAATATGATGTGTGTACTACGTTAGTGAAACTATTAGCTCAACTAACGGATCTTGGATGGAAGGATGATCTAGTTACAACGTGCCAAAGTTCAATGATTTTCTATCACATTTTGAAATTGAAGGATGAAAGTGTGCATTAATCAATTGTTTAAGAATGACGAGTTAAATTAACCCTAAAATATAAGATGTTTTTCTTACTAACTCTTTAATTATTTATATATATATATATATATATTAAGAAACACATTGCTAGAGAATTTAATACTAATTTTTTATTATTTTTGTATTTGATGAAAAAAAATCAACAAACATAATTTAACTAGAATATCTAATATTAGTAGGTTAGTATTTGGCCATAATTTTATTTTAAATGCATGGATAAATTTAATTTTTTATTAGAAGTCTTTTATTTATTAATTATTATTTTACAAAAGCTAATTTCGCTCTAAAATTGACATATACATATAGTTGGCTATCATTAACAAAGACATAAAACCCACGTTAGTACATCGGGATAGGCCCAGTAAATACAATTATATAGATAAAACTACCCATATTAGGGTTTGAACTAATAGGCTTCAAACCCAATACAAACACAATCCTAATTGTGAGAAAATTTCACAAATACCCTTGGCAACCCTATCTTCTTCTAGAACTCTCCACCGATATAGAAGTCACTACCGCCGCGATAGGCTAAAAGTGTAAGATTACCACCACCAAAAAGGACTTGTGTCTGAACCATCTCCGAAAAAATAGCACCAACAAGCTTTGAAGAAAACCCTCCCCTGCACTAACAAATTAGGAACAAGGGTCTCTTGACAGAGCCAACAAACCCTCCAACGAAACGGCCATCACCTAAAGGGATTGTGTTCTCTATCTAGGGCCAAGGAAAGAGAGAGTGAGAGCACCTCTTGAGCCATTCTAGCCAACCCTTTCTCCTTCTAGTTGCCACTGCACTCAAGCTCAACAAATATGACAATGGTCCAGCAGAAGAACCGGACAGAACTGCTAGAGATCAATGCGATAGAGCTGCAACAGAAAAAGTCACAAAAGGAAGACATCATACCCAATCCGGTCAGGCAGCAAAAAGCTACAGTCCTAGCAAGAAAACAAAACAAATAAATAGAAATAGTAACTCGTAACTAAAAATGAAGAAAATGAAAGGATTTTCCAGCCAGAGAGACTGGTATATACATTTTTGGGAAAAACTTTTCCTCAACTCATTCATAAAGAAATAATATTTCGAAAATTCTAAGTCATTGGTAGTAACACTAAAACGAAATAATGAAATTCTAAACAACGCAAGCTTTACAAAGAAAGAGAGAGAAAATAAGAAAAGGACATTCAATATATTGATTTTTTTTTGGCCAATATATTGAATTAGTTTGTCTTATTTTGTACTCTTTAATCTTTACCTTAAAAATAAATAATTAAAGAAAAACACAGAAAATAGATACATAAGAACTTGACTTTTATTAAGGTAGGTTGATTCTAATCAAGAAATGTTTTTTTATTGTTTTTTTTTTCTTTTCCAATCTTCACGCGTTAGAAATGAAATGATCATCAAAAGAGTACAACTTCCCAGTCTTTTCGTTTATCTGCATCTTATTCTATAATCTATATGTATATGCATAATATATATAAATCTACGTAAAAAAACATAATGTTAAAAGAAAACGTTTTGACTAATTTTTCACAATTTCAAATTAAATATTATTAGTATTTTATTATTATTATTATTATTACATAAAAATTTTATTACAATAAGATTTACATATTATTATTATTATTATTATTATTATTGCATAAGAAAATCTTGTTATAATAAGATTTAGATTTGTTTTATAATTTCTTATAAAAAAAAAAACTCTTTTATCAAATATTTATATTATTTATTAAATTTTAATATCCTTTTCATAAGTTATATTAATTATATATCATATTAATAGAAAATAAGATTTAATTTGTTTTTCTTTTGATTATTTTAATATTTTTTAAATAGAATCGTGAATTGAAAGATTGGTTGTAGATAATTCAATTTTCTTTTCTTTTTAAATTTTTGAAAATCAGAGAAGAATTCCAATTAAGAAAGTATGAATATATGAATACAAATTATTAATTTAAAAGAGAAAAAAAAAACATGAGTAAAACGAGAGTATTAATTTTTATAATAATAATAAACCATGTGAATGATAAGTTACACACTGGCAGGAAATTATTTTTCTAACTTTGATAGTGAAATTTAATCATTAAATTAAAGTGTGCTTTTACTATTAGATATGACTCATTATTTCTACATATCAATTTATTTTATTTATTGGTAAAAAAAAAAAAAAAACCATTGAATTGATGTTGGGAAAATAAAAATATAATTAAATAAAGAAATAGGGAATAGGATGATGCATATTACAAGGCTAAATTAATTGGATCATGACATGTACTATGATTTGGTCACTTCAATTCCTTTTATTATGCCAATTGAGTGAAAACTTTAATTCTTCTACTATCCTCCAATGCCGCCAAATATTATTTTTTTTAAGTAAATTAATTATAAATGTCTTTGGTGATTATGCGCATCCTAATATCATTTTATTTATTTATTTTTAATAAAAGAGGAGAGATTTAACTTCAACTTATTGTCCAATCTATATATATACATATAACATTAGACTATGTGTTAGTATATATTTATTATAATAGAATTATTTACATAATCATATTTCTACGTACATACATATATAACCTAATTATGTTTTAATTAAAAAAAAAAATTCTTCGTGCTAATGAAATTTGATCAAATTAATCTTTTCATTCTCTTTAACAAATAAAAATGTGATTCATAAGTTTTTACTCATTTAGTAACAATTATCAACAAAAAAAAAGATATCTTTTGATATATATTTCACAGTCTTATTTTGATTTATTTAATTTTTAAGAATTAAAAAATAATTTTTTTCATATACATATATATATATAATAAAAAATTAAATTTGTATTGAAATTAGATAATTGAGAATCATATATATATATTTGAAATTGAAATAACCCAAAATTGAACTGATTTCCATTTTACATGGCAATCTACATAAATATAATAAGTTGCTAAGCCCTGATATATATCACTTATTGGAGTTTTAATTGTTAATTTTGTCCTATTAGGAACCGAACTAAATCATTATCATTCATTTTGGCAATTTTCAAGGCATTATTTTAATGCCGTACAATACTTTGAATATCTTTCCACTATAGAATTAGAAATTAGAAAAGAATAGACCCAAATTCAGTACGGAAGGCGGCAATTCCAAAAGCCAAATATAAGAAAATTCATAGCCAACCACATAAACCAAAGTAATTGATGATGCGAGTCAGAATTCTCAACCATCAAAATCAAAATTAACATTGCTAGTCAAATGCCATGTGAAACAATATTTGGCTTGGAGTGGGCCACCCACTTTCAAAACCTATTTCAACTGTGCCTACCTGGCCGCCGCCTTCCATCTTAGAACCTCCATAGAATTAAATACACACGGACTTCACATTTCCAGCATTTTTATAACATGACCATAAGCCGCCTTTCTCTAACCATGATGATTCTAACAAAAGAGGAGATACGAAAAAGACAAGAAGCTCGACAGCAAGAGATATAGAGAGATTAATATGAATGAAAATGGTAAAATAGCAAATAAAGATAACAAAAAGATTAGATTATACTCAGCTAATATACAATCGCACCATATATCATCAACCCTTTGTGACAACAGTTGTTCTGTGTCATATACATTACAGATCATCATATCATGTGCATCCATTAACAGATGATATATGCTATAGAATGATATTGCAGAGACAAGTAGGATTTTTTAGCCAACCATATATTATGGAAGGAAAATTGGCAAACCTTCAAAGCTTCCATCACCTTAACCACTGCTGAGATATATATATATATATATATATATATATATATATATATATATATATATATATATATATATATATATATATATATATATATATATATATATATTTTATTATCTATAGCATATAAGAGGTACAAAGGGGAAAACTGTGACGAAAATCTGCGTTGTAAAATCTTCTAGCAAATACTCTGGGCATGAACCAAAAATGGAGGAAGGTTATGCTCCAAAATAGCCAAGAGCTCTCTGCCCTGACTCACCCCTTCTAAGGACTCACCCCCCAGCCTTCTCACGGCTTCAACAAGTTGCCCTCTTAACCTTTGTGAAAATAAATGACCACCTGCTGCAACACACTCCCTATACAGCGGTAGGTAGGCAATTGCCACCCTGAGAGGGCCAGGCAGATCTCTTATGCACATAGGAGATCCTCCCCACTTCAAAATCCTTATTAGATTCATATAATGTTCCCGTCCTTGCTTTAATCCATCCAAGAAAGCCGCCTCTGACCAGTTCTTCCGAAGAAAAGCCCTTAGCTCAGGGGCAACAGCCTCATCATCAGACTTAGCAATGCTGTCTGCAACAGCATAAGTAGCAGCGGGATCACCTAGGAAATCCGACTGAAGTAGAAATGCCACACCATCAAGTGACCCGCCACTTCGCTCACCAGCAGCCTTGAGAATTTCAATGCTGAGGGCTGCAAGAACATGCTGGGGTACATGAGGGAGCAGATATGCAGCAACACCAACTTGGCTACTGGAAGTGGCAGCTGTAAGGGCGAGACAGAGTTCCATGTGCCGGCAACGCCTGTTCACAAACCACTGGACCACTTGCATACAACCTCTTTCTGCTGCTCTCATCAAAGGACCTAGAAAAGCTATAGCATTGCCCTCTTCCACTAGACATTCCATTGTGCCGATTTTGCAGTAATGAGAAGCAAAACCAAGGGCCAGATCAACATCAACATCCAAGCTGTTCCTTTGGGCAATCTGAACAGACAAATCCCATGTTAACAAGCAAAAATGATAAGAAAATGAAAAGTTAGAAACTATTAACTAACTCCCAGAAAAAGCATTAATAAATGAATATTTCTCTCTGTCTACCAGTCTGTCTCACTCTCTATTCATGGGGAAACAAACATATGATAGGCATGCTTTGGTAGACTGCTTATTAGATTGGAAGGGTCAGAAAAGGCGAGAAAGGACAGCAGGTAAATGCATCACAACACATCAAAAACATAAGACCAAACTTGGATAACATGCCAACACACTCTAATAGTGATGAAATGATTCGAGCAGTTACTCACCCATCTCGTCAATTCACAGTTCAAAACTTCAAGCATCTATAGGTTTAATGTTAAATTCCGATGACCAAGTTCGGATCTGATCTAAGCATTTTGAACAACTTAATTTTTATGTAAAGGCATCTGTTCCTGCGATACCCACTTGGTTGCTTCAACTTGAAAATCAAGACTATGTCTATAATCATTAAATAAATATAGTATCAAGTGGATTCCTTAATTGCTTTGTCACTACAAGCAGATCCTATATAAGTGATTCTTCTACTGCCTAACCAATAGTTCGGGAAGCGCTAGGCAGACCACTAACGAGAAATCTACATGTATACTGGCAAATGCATCCATAGTGTTACAAGGACCAAATGTAGGGAACCATCCTTCAAATTGCAGAAATGTCAACCTTTAACCTGCTAAATTCTTCAAGCAGGCACACCAACAAGTAGATAAAGCTACCCTGGTTTGCATATATTTACAGCAAACACTCTACACTCTCTGGATAACCTATCTGGCTTGCCCATTCAGCTAGTATGCCATCAATCTCAGTCGTGTGATCAACAAAAAACTCATTCATCACACATGCTAAATCTAACTGTTTTAGTGCTGTTTCGGCAAGAAGTCTTTTGCAGATTAAAAAACACCGATGAATAAAGCCCCTAGACATGAATAAGGATAACTGCTAACTTCCATTGCAAATTAAATTATCCTTGGCCTTAAGTTCAACTTGCACTCTCAGTTGTATCATTTCTTTCCCCAAGCCTGAGTCAATCACATATCTCCATCACAGTCTGTGCCGTATATTAAATTTCACATGGGAAAGAAACATCATATCCAAATTCTTGCTCAGCTCTGAGGTTTTATCTCAGTAATTTTTTTGTCATTTTTTCTTTACTACCATACAGAAATCATTTCCAGCTTTAAAGCCTACAACAGCTGCAACCCATAAAGAAAAGAATAGGAAAAAATAATTTTCATAATGATTGGGAAGTGAGCAGGAGCATTAACAGCATTCTGACCATATCTCTTGGTCTTTGACCGAAGTATTAAGGATCATTTTTTCCATATACAGAAACATAAGCACCCCCCCCCCAACCCACCAAAAAAAAAAAAGGTAAGCAGAAAAGAACCAGAAAGAAACTAAATGTCATGCTGAAAAATAAACATGTTACCTGCAATAAGATGCGCACAAGTTCTGTACTTCCAAAACGAGAGGCTTCAAGAAAACACTGGTTGACATTGTCTGCACCACCTTCGACCAGCATACCCAACAATCCTTGTATTGCAGTAGCTGATATTCCAGATGCCCAACCAGGATCAAAGGAACTAGAGAATAAAGTAAGAGGAAAACAAGCAGCATCAAATGCCTCTGTGAAATCCTTCCCTGTGAGGTGATTTCCAGCAAGGTCTAAAAACGTCTTGAATGCAGATAATTGGAGTTGAATCTCAATGGCTGAATTATGACTCACTCTATCCCTGCTCCCCTGACAACGAGAATGGAAGCCTATACATTTCAAAGCCCATTCAGTAAACTTTTGAACCTTGGCACCAGCCTCTGCCTTCAAGACCTCATCCCCATTGCATTCTTGGAGTCGCTCATGTAACCTGATGAAAAATGCAAAGCAAAAGAAACAGACCATATCAACACATGCTAAAATTGCAAAGTATTATATATTTCATCCCGTTAATAAAAAGTTGCTGCAGTCTCATTTTTTACGTGGGCTAATGACAAAAAATTTAAAACCTTGGATCAAAATATCAATCACGGGCAATCCTTTCTTCTGCGTCAATTGCACACACCTACTTGAACATTGATATCAATTACAATCAGCCTAATGGAGGAGAGTGCCCAAGCACCCCATATGCCAAGATTGAGTATTTTTTATGCATGAAACATGAAAATGTTTACTAATGGAACATTTAAATTGTTATAGCATTTAATAACAATTAAATTGTGTGATGTAATTCAACACTAGTGGTGCTGCCTATGGGACCTAGGTAAGATGCCTAAACTCTTTTTTTTTTTTTGTTTTTTATTTTATTATATTTTACTGTTCATGCCAGTATTCACAGTTCCTTAATTGCTCTATAACATCCACTCCAATCTTTGCTCCTTCAACTATTTGGCCACGTAGATACTGAGTAACATATTCTGATTGTACACCAAACATATGACCCAAAATTCAACCTTCATAGCCAGCCCTGCTGTCTGTCCTACATCAATTAGCCTTCCATACTTTAATTTTGAAGCATGCAATGAAACAATTTAGGTGGCTTTGTATAGTAAAGTAACGGAATATATGGCTCAGATATCAAACCTCAAAGAGTAACTATGGTTAACAGCATTAGAGACCCTCCCTCTCCAAGAAAGAACATCAAAATTCATCATTTATCGTATTAACATTGGACAATAATAAAAACTTAGCATAAACTCCTAAAAAGGTATAAATATTATGAGGCAATCAAAATTATAAAGAAAGACAAAACACCTTTGAGAAAGAGAAAGCAGATTATCTTATATGCTTTCAAATATAATTATATGCATATATGCAAGTACACTGTGTATGATTAAAGCAGAATGTAAATATAGGTGAACCAGTGAGGCCAGAGCGAATCCTATATGATTGCAAAATGCCAGCTGAGTTGAAGGGGAAGTTTTACGAAACAGCATTTTGGCGAGTATTGGGCACTAAAAGAAAGCATGTATGTAAAATTAGTATGGAAAATATAAGAATGCTAAGATGGGCGTCCATTTGTCACAAGTTATAAGGATTGATTGAAAAAGAAATGAATGCATTTGTAAGAAGGTGAAAGAGGCACTATTTAGAAAAAGTTGGAAAAAGAGATTGAGATGATTTGTATACATGCATCTTAGACAAGAAAAAGCACTGGTATGAAAAATTGAGCATATTCAAGCTGTATGATAAGAGAAAGGAAGGAGAAGATCCAGGATGAAACCAGGAGAAATAGTTAAAAATGATTCAAAGGACCCAGAACTTTCTATGCAACCTTAAACCACATGGAATAAAGGGAAAAAGATTCATATAGTTGGCCCTAATACTTCCGGATTAAAATTTAGTTGAGCATTCAGTCAGAATGTTTGGCAAGTAAATATTCCAAAAGAGCCAGAGGCATTTGTTACAAGTACTCCAGTATGACAAACAGAGCTGAAGTAAGATCAACTACAACAAGCTGGATGATAATTCCCATTCCTTGTCTCTCCAAGTACAAGCAACAGATCGCAAAAACTCTTTTACCAAAGCATGCATGCACATAAACAAAAAATAAAGAAAAACTTCCGAAATAGATGCCTACACAAACCTATAAAAGAAAATTTTCCCTTCACATCTAGCACTGAATTACTTCAATTTCCATTCAAAATTTTATCACACACTTGAACAACAAAAAAAGAAAATGTTACAATTGCCAAAGAAATGGAGATACATGAAACAATCTTAATTTTAAGAGCAAAAGGGAGAAGCAAGGATGCTTGGACAGCTGGAAGAAAAAAAAAAAGGAAGGGAGGGGGGGAGAGGGGAGGGGGCGCAAGTGAGTAACAAATGGAAAAAGGCAGTCATCAACAAAAACTATCAACTGCCATAATAATCTGACAAGGAAAAAAGCCTTTTAATAAGAAATAATTGGACAATCAAAAAGACACAATTTATCACAATTGTTCTATTTATCATGAATCACAACTCCTCCAAGTGATTGCAGAGAGTCCAGGCCCCCTCGCCTCCTCTCTTTTTTTCTCTCTCACCTTGTTCCTAAAAGTTTTTTGTAACTAATTATAATATAGCAATACTCTCTTGCAAACTAAAATCACCTAACTTTTTTTTTTCTTTTTTATAATTAAGATATTTGACAAATTCTTCGACACCATTAGATTAAGAGAAAAGATTTTCAAAATGATAGGTGGCATAGTGACACTTCCTCTGAAAGGAACAACTCAAGATATGCAAGTACCACCCCAAAAAAAAAAAAAAAGCACAATAAACAGATTTAAAAATAAGACTAACCACCAAAGGTTACCAAGAATTTCGAAGTCAAACAAGCAGAAATACAAGCAAGTATGAATGTATATATGCACAATGCATGCAGATTCATTGAATTATGGGACTTATCCACGCCTTCATAATAAATCCATATAATTAGAAAGCTAAACACCCATATTCCATCCCCTAAGACGTGAGTGTTTACTTTCTTTATGTTTTAGCTAAGACATACCTCTGAGCCATCACAGTTACTGTATCTGAAAGACTCATTGTTCGGCTCTGGCAGGCAGAAACACATGAAGCCAAAAATGAAGTCCTAAGAGCAGCTCTCGTGAAGTCATAAGCACCATTAGCAATTATCTTCTTAATCAATCCAGTTATACCATGAAGCTCTTGCTGTGTGCTCAAAAACCAGATGGAGTCCAGTGTGATGCACAACGCATCATTAAGGGTCTGTGGATCTGCCAACAGAATCAAACTCTCAGCAAGCTTCCAATCATGGGAACTTACTGCACCCTGAAATAATCGACCTAACTCAATCCTGTCTTGTTTAGTGAGTTTCTTGTCGTAGCCAATATTCTCTTTCTTGCCAATCTCAGATTCAGTTAGATCAGCATGGGACTTGAGTTTCTTTGCACCACATCGATACACACACCTTTTTGACTCTTTACTTATAAGGGGTCCTTCTCTTGAGAAAACCACATTACTTCCTTCACCTTTTTCTGATGTCAACCGATGAATTTCATTCTTAGGACTTCCAATTTCGTCCTCTTCAATTTCCATTTCAGCACAAAAGGAGTCTTCAGGATTAACCTCATCACCCATACACATATTAGTCCCTTCAACATACACTAACTCCTTTTCCATTTCTATTCTCAATATAGAAGAACACCAGCACCAAATAAGCAATCAAATGATATTGATCAAGCAAATGCTTAATTATCCCTAATAACACTAGGCAACATCCTGCAAAAACCACTATACTAAACAACCTTTAGTTGGAAAAATGCAGCGAAATTCTCTTCGTCGAAAATCCCAGCTCCATCAAAAGAGACATCTATCGCCTAAAAACCGAAATCCGAAATCCCAATTTTCTTTCCTTTGTTTCACAGACAATTCACAGCTTCAAAAGATTCAGCCGATCAAAAGAAGAAGCAAAAACCCCAATTGGCAAAGAAGACAAACAAAAACAAAAATCCCAAATTTAAATCCCCAAATCAAAACCCAACAATCATAACTTAATTTCTGATGCCAAATTTGTATTTGGCAGTGTTGAAATGATATGAATCCACTCCAGACAGGTACAAAATCGATCAAAAGAAGCAAAACCACTGATTACATGGAAATGGGCACACACTTCCATCAGTAGGAAACCCTAGAAAGCAGAAACCCCCATCATCTTCATCAATCGAATCAAGGATCCAGAACCAAACCCTAAAACAAAAACCAGCCTATGTGAATAAATATTCAGGTACAATGATCAAACCTGTAACCTACAATTGCAAAAATGAAATAATAATAATAATAAAAAAAAAAAAAAAAAAAACCAGCAACTAACTAACTAAACAAACAGAGAGAGGTTGTTTGGAGAATGAGAAAATAATGGAAAATTAAATTAGAAAGAAGAAAATAGTAATAAGAAAATAGATTGAGAAAGCTAACCTGAACTGTAAATTGAGAGATGGAGAGAGAGAAAAGGGGAGAGAAAAACCCTCTGCCTCTGGTATTCAGTATTTGAGAGAATTTTTTTTTTATTATCTTCTTTTTTTTTTTTTTTTTTTTTTCAAGATACCCCAAAAATATATAAATATTAATAAAATAAAAACAAAAATAGCTCTGTCTCCACTATACTCTTCTCCTATTTATTTATTAATCTTTCCTTTATAAATTATTTCATTTTTTTTAACATTAATTTTATCGGTAAAATTTGATAAATAACATTTATATATAAAATAATTTTATTTTACTATTATACTAAAAAATTAATTATAAATTATTTCATTCTTAAAAATATAAATGTTATATTAATTAATTAATTAAAAAAAAAAGGTAGCGGGATAGCAACATTGAAAAAATGAAAAAAATGAAATTGAAAATGGTTTTAGGATATAAAAAATTCGTAATTATATTTCATATGAAAATTGTGTGTCAAAATCTCAAAATTTTTATGAAATTTTTTTTAGTAACTTTGTACATATTTTTAAATAAAATTTAATTTTGATATGCATGTAAATAAATTTTTAAAAGAAATTTATAATTGAAAAAGAAAAATATATCATACATAAAGTTTTTTTTAATTAATTTAGTACAATATGCATTTTAGTTCATAAAATGAATGTGAATTTAAAGAATCAATGAAAATATAAAAAAAAAAGTATGAGGAAATTTCAAAGCAAAATCTTCAACTGAAATAATTAAAAATTATTTATAAATTATAAAAATGAAAAACAAATATTATAATAGATTCAACAAAAGAAAGTATGAAAAGGTCATAATATTTTTATGTAGAAATCCATTATTGAATTGATAAATTAGGCTGATTAATTTTCTTATATATATCAAAAATAATAAAGAAAAATATTAATTTTAATTTATGTAATTCAATAGTTATATTAAGGGAAAATTATATTTCAATTTAATTTATGTAATTTTAATTTATGTAATTTTTTAATAGATTAAACAATGCAACTATTAAAAAATAATTAAGGGAAATAAAGAATAAATATAATAATAAATAGGATTAAAGTAATTAAACAAATAGTAATAATAATAGAATAATATAATAATAATAATAATAATAAAGATCTAAGGAGAGTGACAGAATCATGAAAATGAGAGTCACCACAAAACCACAAAAGAAGAGGGGGGAGAGAGAGAGGGAGAGAACAATGGGTTGGGGGGCCCATGTTTGCAACACCTCCCACTACAATCATTACACATTTTACATTTTATACATATTCTCTCTCTCATGACCACACCATCCCACCCTCTTCTGTTTTGTCTTTTTCCTTTTTTGATTGCCACTTTTCATTTTTAATAATTTTTTTATTGGGCTTTGAATTGTGATAGGAGCACCCCACCTTTCTTCTTTTGCCATTTGGAATGACCCCACATTCAGTTACTTCACACTCTTTCCCACCAAAATAAATAAAAAAAATAAAAAAAAAATAATTGTAGCAAATATTTAACTATATATATATATATATTTATACATCAAATTCAATAACAAAATTTGGCAAAAAAAAAAATTCAATAATAAGATGATTTGTATAGCTAATTGTTTGAAATTATTATAAATTTAAATTTAAATTATATATATATAATTATAAAAAATAAATATAATAAAATAGATATGATAATAAATTTTAAATATTCAATTTGATTAGTTAGTCAAATAAATCCTAAAAGAATTACATCTAATGTAAAATATATATATATTAATGAATGTGATTCCATTGGCAAAAAAAAATGTATGTTATTCAAATAAATCTTAAAAGAATTATATATAAATGTAAAAATAGTATTAATATCTTTATACGAAATAAAATAATTGCTCATACTAACATTTTAAAATATTAATAAAAAATTATTTGGTGTGTAAAAGAATAATTACAGCAAAAATAGTTAAGAATCTTTTAAAGTGATTTAAAATAAATACATTTTGCATAATCTAGTCTTTTACAACAAAAATAGTTAAGAATTTTCTAAAATGATTTTAAATAAATAAATTTTATATAATCTAATAGTAAAAACGTATATAACTTAAATAACAATACTAAAAAAAAGAATTGAAATAGATTTCACACTTAATTGTGACAATTACCGTTTCTTTTATTTACATATTTATTGTTACGTACAAGCGTAACAAGCCTACTGCTTATGGCTTAGGGCTAAACTTGTTGGTGGTTTGACTGCGAATTTTAATTAGTAAAAAAAATTATATCTATGTAAACTGAATTTTAAAAAATAAATATTTTTTAAACTTAAGTCTAGTCTATAAGCACGTCTATTTAGGGTTGATAAGCATGGTTGGCTACTTCAAAGCCCATGATAATTTTGAGATAATAATGGGTCAGACTCCATATTAATTAGTATAAGTCCAGCCCAACCCAAGATTACCAATTCTTGTTTTTTAGATTATCCATGCGACGCGTGATCCAGTCCATCTTAGCTTGGGTCGAATATTAATCATTTATCAAAGTTTTATTTTCTTTTTTTTTTTAAAGATAATAAATGTTTTATGATTTTTTTGTCATTTATTTTTTTTAATTATCTTTTATCAATTTGATTTTTTTTAAAATCAAGAGTATTTTAATACTTTTACTATTAAATTTTTTATTTAACTACTAAAAATTGAATTGACTAATTTCTTACTTAATATAAAAGATTATTTACTTAATTTAAAAAAAATTGAAATTAATTAGATTAAATTTTAGAAATTAAATAATAATTTATTTATGTTGCATCTAATCATCAAAGCCAAACTCCTTTCTCTCTCTTTATTTTTCTCTGTCTTCTCTTTATCTACAGTTAAATATCTATAAATTAATACTTGATAAATTAATAACTTCTATTAAATAATAATTTTTTCTGATTTCAACTTCGGCTAACGAGTTAAAATAATAAGATAATAATTTTTCTGAAAAATTACATAACCTCAATTGTCCCATTCATATCATAAATTAATAATTCACTAAAATTACATATTATATTTTCCAAAAACACGAGTCTATTATTATTTATTTTTTCTTTAAATTTAAATTTAAGTTAATTTTATTTCTAATTTTTCTCATTACATTTAAAAGCTTTAGAGTTGAATTCTCATATTGCAATAAGAAATTATAATTAGTTCTTGATGCTTTGAGTGTTTCTTTTTGTGTAACAAGCTTCAACGCTACTATATCATTCTTGACCTTATTATCAACATGAATTTTAGTGATCCCAGCAACAATTTCTTCTAAACTTCAAACCTCTAAACATATATCAATTTCATGAGAATAATCTAATATGTTCATCGATATCTTTTTCATCTAAAGGATAATCTATTTCATTTCGATAGTATAAATCGTTGATTATTGTTTTAAGTTCATCAATATCTTTTTCATTTAAAAAATCATTTAAGTTATGTGAGGTTATTTCTTCCACAAAATGAATTTTGCAATCTTGAAAAAAATTGGCTATTATTTTTACATGAACATTTGTTGTAAGTATACTTAATAATTAGTAAATTATTAATTTATCGATTAATTAATACTTCTTTAAATTAATATAATTTCTATAGTCCCAAAGTTATTAATTTATAGAGATTTTAATGTATTTGCTCCTTTTCTTGGCAGAGACTTGTTAATGGTCTTGTTAATTGTTTCTTTTCAGTGGTTCCAGCCATTGGAAAGGCTCTCCTTTTTTTCCTTTTTTCTATGCATTTTTTTTTATAATTTACTATATAGCTTTTTTTTTAATGAATTACTAAGTACCTTGGATTCTTCTTGTCTTCCTCTTTCATGGGATATATGAGTTTTGTTTTTTTTTTTTGTTTCCTATCGCATTAAACCATTGCTCCAATGTCATCGAGGAATCTAGTTTTGACTGGATGCACCTCTGCTTTCTTTTTCTATCACTAGAGGTCTACCTCACCAAAGTTGAAGTTTCATGCATCTATAGGATTTTTATTGTGAGAAGCTCTTATGTCATGGTCATCAATTTTCCTTGGTCATGGCAAATTTGGATGAGAGGTGTGGATCTAAGTAGATCTTGGCTAATCTCCAAAGTAGCATATATAAAAGTTGTTTCACTTTGGTTTCAGCAATGCATACACAATTAATTGGGTCCAACGACTTCCTTGTGGTTTTCTTGTCCTTGCTCATTGACAGTGATGCTAGGGAAGGCAGTTGGACTATAAATGGCAAAGGAAGGGTTTTTTGAGAATTTGTCAAATATTTATTGGCTTTTAGGCTATATTTCTCTCGAGCTTCAAGTTATTTGTCAAAAACTTATTGATGAACATTGTATTTTTGGATTTTAGGTCCATGTTTGGATACCCTATTAGGCTTTTATGACATTTATAATATGTATTTGTATTTGCTTGAGCTTTGTACCCTTTTAAAGAATCCTGTTTATTTTGGAGAAAAAAAATTAATAATTTACTCGTTAATCAAATTAGAATGTTGAGGGATTAATTACTCAATTTGAAAGTGGAGGGTCACGCCGTCCATTTTTAGCAATTTTTTTTGAGAATGGTTTTTTCGAGGAAAGTTGATTATCAAAGACATGCCTTTTTTTAGGCACTATTTAGAATAATTTTGTATACAATAATGTAATTACTAATAAAATTTATGTACTTGAAATAAAATTTGAAGTTATAGGATAATTTAAATTTTGTTATTTAAAATAATTAAAAAATAAGAATAATTTAATTATTTTCTTATTTTATCTTTGTATACAAAGAGTTATAATGAAAAATTTTAATTTTTAATAATGAAATTTATTATATGAATTAAATTTTTATTTTTATTTTTTAATTTTGGGATGATTCATTTATAAGATGAATTTTTTCTTTATTTTTGCCCTGGCCTAAACGACATCGTTGCATTTTCTATTTAAAACCGACCAAACCTCCGTACCCTTTTCCTTCTCCTCTTTCTCCTCCTTGGCTCTGCTCTTCTTCTGCGGCGATAGAGCATAACAGAACCACCGCAATCCTCCGTCAACACTCTCGAAATATCACTAGAGAAGTTTGTTTGCTTTATATCACTCTTGATTGCTTTCGTTGTTTTTTTCCTTGCTTAATCTTTGCTAATTTTATTCATTTTGCAGAATAAAATAAGCGAAGATGAAATTGGATGTGGAGGTCTTAAGGTATCTCACCAAAGATGAGTTTAGGGTTCTCACTGCTGTTGAAATGGGCATGAGGAATGTCTGTACTTATATTCTTATCTTCTTTCTTTATCAAATCCATATTGATTTTGTTGATTTTTTAGTTTGTCATTTATAATTACTCTTTGTTTCTCTTTTTTAATTAACAGCATGAAATTGTACCTACTGAGCTCATTGATCGTATAGCTTCTCTCAAGTACGCCCTTTTCCATTAATTATGTATTTGCCTTTTTGTTTTGATTTTTACTTAGCAAACAAGATTTACTTGTGCAATTTTATATAGACATGGAGGCACATACAAGGTTTTAAAAAGCTTGCTCAAGCATAAGTTGTTGCACCATGACTCCTCCAAATGTAAGTAAAAAATGCTGCACTCTATTATCCAATATAATTTGAGTAAAAGTAATTAATATGACTGCAAATTTGAGTTTGCTAATGTATTTGGTTATAATTTTTTTAAATAAACCTAGATGATGGGTTTCGGCTCACTTACCTTGGCTATGATTACCTTGCCATTAAAACAATGTTCAATCGTGGAGTAATTTTTTCTGTTGGTCGTCAAATCGGAGTTGGAAAGGAGTCTGGTATGTTTCTGAACTATGCGAAAGTGTTATTTATTTTTTTGCTTTATATTGTGTATCTATTTGATAGATAATTTATTCCCTTTTATTTTGTTGAAGATATATTTGAGGTTGCGACAGAGGATGGTACTGTATTGGCAATGAAGTTGCATAGGCTTGGCAGAGTTTCTTTCAGGGCCGTCAAGTCTAAGCGTGATTACTTGAGGCATCGTCGTAATTATAATTGGCTCTATTTGTCCCGTCTTGCTGCACTAAAAGAATTTGCTTTTATGAAGGTTTTGCTATTGTCTTATGTCTATAATTTCTTGTGCTTTATTTGGTGTATATAAATATCTAAATTTGATAGTTATGTTGGTTATTGTTGACATGATGCACATGCTTGTTGGTCCTTGGTGCAGGCTTTGGAAGAGCATGGGTTTCCTGTTCCAAAAGCTGTGGATTGTAACAGGCATTGTGTGGTTATGTCACGTGTTGAAGGTTACCCACTGTAGGTTCCTCTATCATTTAATTTATCCTTTGCATTCACTCCCTGTATTCCTTTAATTCTCGATTTTCATCTGTCCCTAACTCTTGTTATTTTCTTTAATTTCATTCTTGTATTTCTGTTTTCGTACTTATTTTTAGTGTTACACTAGTCATTACAGTTAGGTGTTTATTATTGTCGACTGGACATACACTGTAATCAGTGGTGGTTATTTAATCGACATAAAAGATGATGGATGCTATATATAGACACACACTAATATTGATCCTTGAGTATTTTTAGAAGTGAAAATGCTTTACTAGAAGATGGGAAAGTTAAAATGTGGATAACATTTCTATGATATGATAAATGAGGTTTTGTTTCATCTTATATGCAGTGGTTATTTCTGACTTTTTCTGATCTCTTTCTTCTCCCTAGTTGTCAATGTTTTGGGTTTGTCTTGCTAAACTAAGATTGTACTTCCATGAGCTATTGATTTATCAGTTATTTCTTAACAACTAGTGTGCAGGTGAAGCAATTGCAAAATCCAGAAACAGTTTTTGAAACAATAATTGGTATTGTTGTTCGTCTTGCAGAACATGGTCTCATTCACTGTGATTTCAATGAATTTAACATTATGGTATGTGTTTGAGCCTCTTGATATGACCACACATCTCTCAAATTTGAGCTGCATTTTTTTTTTTTTTTTTTTTTTTGGGGGGGTGGAGAATTTATCATCTTTTCTACAATACCTTTCAGCTTTTTGTGCCTTTTTTTTTTTTGGGCAATATTCCAAATAGAGACTAGTGGTTCATGTTAGTTAGGTTTGGTTCGTGCATTGGATTTGTTCACTGTTCGTTCAATTAGATAGGCTAAAATTTTAAAAATTCCAATTTCATCTAACTGATAAACTTTATTTATTTATTTATTTATTTTTGCCAATATTGTGCTTTGTAGATTGATGATGATGAGAAGATCACTGTGATTGATTTTCCACAGATGGTGTCTGTATCGCATCGCAATGCCCAAATGTAAGCCTGCCTCCCCTGACATGTCAGATCTTAGTACCTATTATTTAATTTACTATATATTCAATTTGCAAGTCTTTTGCTCATATACTTTCTTTTCTTGTTTTGTCCTGTTTGTCAGGTATTTTGACCGCGATGTTGAATGTATCTTTAAGTTTTTTAGCAAAAGGTCAGTGTTTATTTTGCCCAAAATCTTCTTGGAAACTAAGACCATTAGTAAGCTAATATTGGCATTCTCCAAAAGACTAAAATCCATTTTGCCTGGTCTCTTTAGGGATTAGTTAATGGATTGGTTGTTTTCTTTTTTAATTAATTTCTAGATAATTATACTTAATTAAGCTACATTTTTTCTTCTTCTTCATTCTCTCCCCTCTGTGCTATTTACAATTTGCCTGACTTCAGGATGGGTGTTGAAAGGACACAGTGTTTATAACAATTTTTCTTTCTGAATTTCATATACTTCCATCTTAATAAAAAATAAAACAATAATAATACTTCCTGCAGTTGTATGTTATCAATTTTTGTAGTGAATCTGGATGCCAATAGTCCACCAGTCCATCTGGCTTCTAGGAATTTTCTTTATCACATCCCTGTGCATCAGTTCCTATCTGACATATATCCTATATGCATGACATTTTTCCCTTCTTTTTCCTCCCCAGATTTAATCTTTCCTTTCAAGAGCACACGGATGACAGTGATGGTTCAGATGTAGATTCCGACGAAACTGGCAGACCTACATTTTCTTCTATATCAAAATCGGCTGGTTTTCTCGACAAGGAACTTGCTGCCAGTGGATTTACAAGGAAAGATCAGAATGACATTGAGAAGGTATGGTGGAGCGTGTTATATTAAATTTCTGTATTTGGATGGAGTAGTGTCTGTTTTCTAGTATTCCTCACAGGTTGTGGTGTTGGCACCAATTGTTTTCTACTTCATAAATTTTCTATCATCAACTTACATTCCAACATGATGATAGGCTGTTCGACCTTTCATACCTTGCACTGTAGGCGTGCATTAACTACATATTTTGGAAGCACATTTCCATGCATCTGATCTAATTCAGTTAATTTAAACCAATTCGTTTGCATGAATTGTTGCCATTCCTTCCTCCTCCTTTCATTTCTCTCTGCCCATATTTTTTGCATGTTATTTCTCTGTCTTTCATTTATAGTTTCATGAAAATTACTTTCAATGCATTTTCTTGTATTTTCTTTTTCATCCTATACATCCAGTCTTAGATTTCTTCTCTATGTTCTCATTAGCTACGAATTGTTCTTTGAATGTTTTAGTTTATCCATAAGGTCAATAATATAAAAATACCAAACTTTGGTGATTCTTGCAATGCGATCACAAAAGAAATTTTTCTTGTCGGCAAATACCTGAACTTTTATTTTATTTTTTTCAATAAGAGGTTATTTGGAAGTTAAATGGCTAAATTGGTATGAAATGTCACTCTAGCTCCAGCCATCTGACTCAACATGCCATGTTGGATCCACATCAGATAAAGTTTAGTGACCACATTGAAAAAATACTAAAATTTAGTGATTTTTGAAGCCATTTGATTCTTTTATTTGCCTTTTGATTCTTTTAATTATTTTTTTCTATTTCAAAATATTCTTTTAATTATTTTCACTAATATTCTTTTAATTATTTTATATCTTCTTGTCAAAGTATTCTTTTAATTTTTTTTAAGTGAATATATTCTTCTAAATTCAAATATTCTTTCATAAATTTAAATAATAAATTTTCTCTAAAAATCAGTGTATAAATCCAAAACCATCAGTTACCTTTTTTTATTCAAAATATTATTTATTTTTTAAGTGAAAATATTCTTGTAATTTAAACTTTAGAAAGAAAATGAGTAATTTTTTTGCCATATTGAAATTTAAATAAGTTGTTTATTGATTTGAATATAATACCATCTAATAGATTTTAAATTTTAATCATTGAGTTGTTGCCTTCTATGCAAGATGAATAGTCATTAATCTAGTAGAAGAATTTTTTTTAATTTAATAATTTTAAATTAGAAGAATACTTTCACTTAAAAAATTAGAATACTATTTGAATAAAAAAAAATAACCTATTATTTTGGATTCATAAATTGATTTTTAAGGAAAATTTATTGTCTGAATATATGAAAATTAAATAAAATTTAAATTACAAAAATATTTTCACTTAAAAGAATTGAAAGAATATTTTTGATGAAAAAGATAATTAAAAGAATATTACTGAAAATAATTAAAAGAATATTTTCAAATGAAAAAAAAAATAATTAAAAGAATCAAAAGATAAAATATAAATAACCTAAAAAATAACTTTTGTATTTTTTAATTTGGTCATCAAACTTTATTTGACGCAAATTTGATGTGGTCTGCTAAGTCAGATGGAAGAGGTGACATATTATATCGCATCAGCCATTCTTGTGGGATTTTGGTGGAAACTTCTAGTTGACCTCTGATTGAGAAAAATTTAAAGTTTTAAGTGTTCGCCGGCAAAAAAAATTTCTTTTGTGATCGCATTGCAAAAATCACCAAAATTTGGTATTTCTTTTTTGTATGATTTGCCCTCGTCCATATCCTGTAGGAATATGGGCATTCCTAATTTACGGGATTAAATGTGGCTCTTTTGGTGCAGGGGCAGAACTAGGTTTAGTCATGGGAGAGAAAATAGAGTTTTGGTTTGGGAGTGGGTGGGTGGGTGGCATGGCACCCTCAACTTTCAAGTGCTAACATTCCAGCCATTGTATCTAGGAGCATTAGCTGCATTACAAAAATGTTATATTCCCGACCCCAAACCTTAAAGGAAGAGTTTGTTTTGCCTCTATGCCTCTTCCTAGATTTATATTATTCTCAACCTTTTACCTGACACCTGTGCTTATTGAATTCTAATTCCAACCCCGTTTCCATAATTATTGGTTTTAGGAATTTTGACCACACTGCAAATTATAAATATCTGTTTTATTTTGCCGTTCCACCTGGTTGCTTGCATCATGGTTTTGTGTTATGTTAGGTTTTGCTTTTGTCTTGTATTACTACTTTTTAATAGTGTTATTTTTTCCCCCCCACAGTTCATTGAAGGTGGGATTGAGAAAGATACAAGTTCTGACAATGAAGGAACTGAAGATGAAGAACATGTATCTGAAGGAGCTGAAGATGAAGAACATGTATCTGGGTTGAATGTAAAAAACATCAGGAGTTTAGATTCTTTGCACTTGCTAGAGCAGGTACATACTTCTGCAAGCTTTGTCGTATTTAAATGATGCAGTTTAGAGATTTGCTACAAACTTAGGCCTTATTATCAAGCCACGATGTGTAATTCAATATAAGATGCTTCCTTAGAGACCCTTGCAGCCATTTGTTGAAAGAAACTCTTTTTGAGTTAATTTGGTAGTCAATGAAACAATAATGACTATTTCTCTTTTTGATTCCGAGGCATTAAAATTTTCATATGTTAATTTTATACTAATCAATGTTTGAGGGGGGATTCGAGACGACTGTTTGGACTTTTGGTTCGACATATAAATTGTGCACGGTCTTAATTTCTTTAGTTTGTGGTTTAGACTTTAGATATAATTGATACAACTTTGACTTAGTTGTATCCCATATATATATATATATGTATATAATTCGGGGTTTGTTTTATGTTTATTATATGCTGCATTATTCCCATTCTGTGCTCTTGCTTGAGAATGTTAGTTTTTAATAAGAAACACAATGCAGGAACAACCTAGTTCGAACTCTGATGAAAAGGACAAAGGAGATCAGAATCAAAAAAGTTTTGAAGCCAATCAAAACAATGGGTCTGAAACACAAGAAGCTAGTGATAAGGTATAAATTGATGTCCTTTGCTCCAGATATTGAATAATTCATATTTGAAGGATGTATTATTAGGAAAATTCATTGATCAAGGAGTGGATTTTGCTGTTGCCTGTAGTAATTGCATATAAGACAGAGTGGCTTCAGGTTCATGAATGATGAGATGGATCGAATCTTGCTGCATATGGCCTCCTTTGGCAGTTGTTTTATGGCATGGTATTTTGTTCAATGTGATTTGCTTCCTGCCAAGGAAATTATTCGTGGGCTAACAGTTAATGCCTTGTGTTATTGCTTAAGGGTAATCAATTGGTATTTAAATTTTGTGTCCTATTTTACTTTGTTTGTGTCTCTTGCTCTTCCCTTTGCATTTGATTCTCAAGGTTAGATGAATGAAATGTGCCTGATTACAAAATAATTTTGTTCTAGCTAAAAATAAAAAAGATCCTTTCCTCCTTGCCTGAGTAGTCAAAAGTAGAATTGGGTTGTTTGGGATGCTGTATTATGTGGAGATGATTTTTAATATCTTTCTGTAGAGAGATTTTGAGTGATGTGCATCTCTCTCACAGTATTTATTTCCAGGAAGAAGATGATCAGACTTTAGACACGAATGATGCTGAACTGACCAAGAGCCTTAACAAGCAGAGAAGGCATGCCATAGCAGCAGCTCGAAGGGGACAGAGGAGACTTGCCTCCAGAAATTCTTACAAAGACAAGGGTGGTAAATCCTCTCAGAATTCAAAACTTCAGAAACAGTTAAGCAGCTGGTGAACTATACAATCTGTTGGGACTTGTACAAGTCCAGTTTTCTGCCCCTGGAAGATGACTTGGATGATAATTTTGCGAGATAGAAATAGGAAATAGTCTGCCATGCTTGCAGCATATTTGTTGCAAATTAATTTCTTCTTGCTTCGAGTTGTAGAAGTGCAAGTGAAATCAGCATCTAATTTGCAAAGATTGGTTCAATGTTCTCTGCAGAAGGGTATTAGGATGTGTTTAGAATTATTGTTGTTCTCTGGCTTACTATAGTATCTCGGATTATAAATATAATCTAAGCTGTTGTATTATCCTGCAGCTTTCTGATTCCTCGAGTCATTTTGCTACTATGACGCTCCACTCATCTCCAAACCACCTACCCCTCCCTTCTGCAACAGTACAGGATTTGTGAATTTGTTTGTTGGAGATGCCATGAATTGCGTTAAATCTTTTAGTTCTTTTAGTATCTTTCAACTTCCCTCCATTGTTTGGGGAGTGCTGTGTTTCTATTGATTTCTTTTTTATCCAAAACACATTTCTATTGATTTCTCACTCTCTCTTTATCTCTTTTAATACGTAAATAAAGCAACTATTTTTAATTTCCTTCACTGAAAACTGATCAAGTAATCATTTATTATTATTTGGCGGTAGAAAAATACTCAAATGTTTTCAAGATTCATGAAGGAATGAGGCCATTGAACTTAGTCAATGAGGCCATTGAATGAAAGCTCCAGCCATGGTTTGTACATCTATATAACCCATTGCCAGACGATCAAATTAGGACATATAGCAGACATACACGGCCGACAATTAGCGAGGACTGACTGTTGCTTGGAAGCTGTTTGACGAAATTCCCCACAGAGACACCGTTACTTGGAACACGATGATTGCTGGGTATGTGAATTCTGGGAACATGGCAGCTGCTTTTGGAGTTGCGTAAATCTATGAAAAGATGTGGTTTTGAAGCTGATGTATATTCCTTTGGACGTATGCTTAAGGGGGTTGCTTGTGAACGTAGACTTGATACAAGTGCAGTTTTTTGATAGTCAAGATGGGTTGTGTGTTTCAGAGCATGCCACAGCCTAATTCTGTTTCATGGAATGCACTTATTGCTGGATGTGAGCAAGAGGGTGATCGTGACACCGCATTTTGGCTATTACTTCGCTTGATGAAGAAAGGTTTTACAGGTCGACAATGCAACTTCCTTGTAAGATTATAAAATATGGTTTGGAGTATGCAATGCATGCTACAATCACTTTATATTCACAATGTGATTCAATAGGGGATGAAAAAAGTCTTTGATGGCGCTGTTGGCACCCTATATTTGGTTACTTGGAATTCCACGCTATGGAAAATCTTTTGAAGGAGCTACCAAAGATAGCTCAATCACTTGAAATTAAATTATGTTTGCATATCCACAGCATCGACAGGATGATGTTGGATTAGACCTCTTCTCCCAAATGAGTGAAAGAAAGGTGAAAGTGGATCGTAAAACTTTTGTTGCGGTTCTAACAGCATGTAATCACATTGAATTGGTTGAGCAGGGCAGCTATTTTCTAAAATCTATGGCATCTGATTATGGGATTGCACCTCAGATGGAGCATTATGCTTGTGCAATAGATCTATTTGGTCTAGCTGGTTATCAAGATGAACCTTGATCGAATTGATGCCATTTAAACCTGATACAATGGTGTGGAAGACCCTATCAGGTGCCCGTAGGACCTGTGGTCACATAGATTAGTTGCTCAAGTAGCAAACAATTTGCTGGAGCTAGAACCTGAAGAGCATTGCAGTTATGTCCTCTGATTGCAGTTATGTTATCCTCTCTAACATGTATAGGCATCTTGAGAGGTGGGAGGATAAAGCCTGCATGACGAAGTTGATGAGGGACAAAAAGGTAAGCGTTGAAGGTTGTGACACATTTGTGACATTAGCATAATCTTTTGCAGATATTTTGTGATATGATTTGGTAAAATCTAGTTTGTATAATGTTAAGAAAATTCTGGAATATGTAAAGTATTAAATAGGCTTGGGTAAAACTTATTCCCAAAATCCACATTATATATACTATAGCCTTGACATATGCTAGGCCCAACTAGTACATGGCACGATTGAATATTTAGCTAGTGTAATAAGTACGTATGGAATTTAGATATAATATCATGTTAAATAGACTTAGGTAGAATTTATTCCTAAAAGTTAGCTCAAAGAAAAAAAAGTGCCCAATTCACATTATATAAACTATAACAAGCCACTAAGTTAGCGATGTGAGACAATTCTAATATAAAGGAATGGTGAAGCATGTATTTAGAAGAAATTTAGGAAAGTTTGGTATCAATTAGTTGAAATACATGTTCTGCTACTGTTGTATATATTGTCAAACTGCTGTAACTTTTTGTCTATAAAAGCATAATAAAATGTAGCTAAATATGTGGTGTTTTTACATAGATGTACATCCTCTTATTTGTGTGTTTTCACCAACAGTGAGAATGGTAAGAAAGTCTCAGAGTTGATGATCGATCACTCCCTCACTGTGCAGAGATCTGCCAGAGATTAGGAGCACTAATGGAGGAAATAAAGTGGTTGGATTTTATTGCTAGTTTAGATTGTTCGATACATGATGTTCATCACATGTGTTATTACTCATTGACCATTGGTATTAGTTATTGCTGGTTGTTTGATGGGAGAAGTAGGAGTCTTGTTGGCCGAAATTCGTCCTAAGATAAGGGTGGCATGGCCTCTTCCAACTCAGAAATCCAGAAACAATTTAGTAGTTGCTTAAATGTGGTAGACCGTACTGCATAATCTCCAGTAAAAGAAGCTGAGAATTGAGTTTCTTTTGCAGCAAAGATACACCAATCAGAAAAAGGATCAATGTCTCTTGAAGATATCATCACCTTTAAACTAATGTATCAAAACGGGCTTAAGGCTTAAACAAGGGAAAGCTTGGACAAAAATTTCATTCACTTGGAGTTGATTTATAGGTTTTTTCATTTATTTATTTATTTATTTTTAAAACAAATGATAAGTATGACAATAAAGGAAGCAGCTTTCTCTGTTGAATAACTTGTATTAATATTTCTTTGCTGCAGATTCTAAAAGAAAAATGTATCGATCGATATTGTTTGAAACTCTTGACGATTCACCATATAACATTAATGCATTGTTTTCAATTGAAATTCATTTGCGAACTAAGTATCAATTGTCTGGCTTACTATATAGTAATATGAATTGTTGCTCTCTGGAAATGCCTGCCCAAGCATATGGAGTCTGCTTCATAAACTTTGTGTTAATTTCTTCTAATACTCCAGTTCAATGGGAGGATGATACGTTCCCTCTAATATTTAAACTTGGTAGCGAAATTTGATGAAATGAACTTGACAAAGACATCTCAGTGTCCAATCCCATGCACATGTTGTAATATGACATAACATTCTTAAAATATAATACAATTGTAACAGCATAAAGGTGCAAAATCAGAGGAAACTTGGACTCATAACAATAGTATCCAAAGCATTCTTTTGTATGGGGGGTAAAGATATAAAAAAAAAAAAAAATTATTTCTAGCCTCCTTAAAAATATAATTAATCAAGCATATAAAAACTCCCTTAACTTACATTTGAGTGATTTGTAATTATTCCATGTATACCAGCATTGAGAGAGGTGGTGCTGCTCATTTAGGTCTATCAGAAGCATTTTGAATCACAATCTCTCCTTTTCTATCTTCCATTGCAGATTCCTTAGCTTCTGTTTTTGCCAACTGAACTGATCCAGCAGAATCCTCCTTATGAACAACTTGGCTAGAGCCATTAGCTGCCTTTCTAAGAACTGTTTTCTTTTTCGCCTGCTTAGCCCAACCAACAAGTCCCTCTTGAATATGTTCATCAAATATTGCTTTCTTGAATGAAGTTCCCATCTGCATTAGAGCATAATATGTGTGATTTCTTTGTCAGTCTGAATCAGATGTACGAAAATTGCAGAACACAGAAAATTACCTGTGTGACAATTGCATACAGTGGTAGGGTACTATAGCTGCAGACAAACTGAATGAACGCCCTAAAATATGGCAAATAGAATGCATAAGTTTTTCTGCAGTTAATATGCAAATGTTATCCAAACAAAATAACTTTTTACTTTACCCTATAACGAGTCTCGGGATAATGTAACCGACTTGTCCCATTATACAGGAGTCAAAACCATATTGAACCTGCAATAGATTTTTCAAGCATATATAAGTCAGCAAGTAGTCATTCAATCATTCATTCATTTGTTTTAGCTGTATGCTATAAACATTGTCTAAAAATGTAAGTCTTGTGTTCTTTACCCATATCCAGAAGAAAAACGCTAGTTCGAAAGAATTTTGGAATAGGATGATATGAATTAAAATGAGAACAATCTGGGGCCTGTGAAACCAGAAGTGATCATCTGAAGGTTGAACAATTATGTCTCCTTCAACTGCTACGTGTTTCTCGGCGACTTCATGAGCTAACTGGGTAATTACATGCTCCAGCTTAGTTCCCACAGCTAATAGAAGCTGAAACAAGAAAAACCACTGATCATTTTCTGAATAATTTCATTGTTAGACTTATTCTATACTAGCAGCAGTATATGATTTGACAGCTTACAATGAAGGGAATGAATGCAATCCAGAAATAAGCATGCCAACCTGCATAGCATAATCAGAAATAGAACACCCTTATTAGCTAATGATCTTCATATTGCAGAATAGCGTAAACTACAGGATCATAAATAAATTTAGTATCTTCTAATTTCAGATAAAACTAAGATACTTAGATTGAACATTCTGTGAAAAAATTTTTAAAATGGAAGTTTTGGTTTGACATTTGTAGATTTCAACAAAGAAATTTGAGTACAGTCAGTGGTGTAAATTATTCACTAGTAACTGATAAACTAAATTCTGCAGCTTACCAGCAACATTCAGCAGCAAGAAAACCACCACAAACAACCAAAGGTACCAACTGCAAAATAGAAATATATGTTTAACCTGTTTAAACTTAATAAGTTGGTTTAAGCATAGCTAAACATAGATAAATTAATGACAAAAATGAAACCATGGCCAGTATATAGAACCTAACTTACCTTATTCCAACAACTTTCTTGAAGTCAGCTTCGAGGGCACGCATCATGTACTTGTGAAAGTTAAATTTTTTGTTTCCCCTACAATGAGTCTATAGAAGGAATTATTTATAAGTGAGAGAGTACTGAAGTGTTACGATTTTTAAAGATTTAAAGAGTTTGCACAAATATAATAGCAGATACTTTACCATAACGAAGCCTAGTCGCAATGTGATATAATCAGATTTAGTTACAGATCCATAAAACTGCTTGAAAAATGAATGCTGACAAACAAAAGAAGAAAGTTAAATAATATATAAATACTATTAGCCATTTGAAAGGGAAAAATTGAAGACAATCATGGCTTACCACCCAGCCTTGAATGTAAAAGTTCTTGCCAATACCCCGAAAACGTTTCTTGATAAAGTCATCATCTTTAACATGTGTAAGCTTTGCATTTTGGGCTGCATACATGGTAATTGCATAAGAAGAAAATCTATTTAAGCCAGTATAGGAATTTCTTCATTTTCAGTGCAATTAACTCTGCCATCAGCATATACTCCCTTGTCATAAAAAGGTTGTCTATTATCTCTTTTTAACATGTCCCAAAATGCTTGCCCACTTTAAAAACAGATTTAGGTATTTATTTATTTTATCTTTATTAATTGAAAGGTATGGTAATTGTAAGGATATAAATGGAAAAAAATAATAAAACTTATGAGTTGGCAAACAATTAATGATGTTTTCTTAAACTGTGTGAAAAAATAAAGTGAACAACCTTTTTGAGGCGGAGGTAATATAAAATATCTGAAATTATACATTTGCAAATGTTTTAGCTGCTGATAAGCATCAAGCAATACCTTCTTCTGGGTCATATTCCTTGTTTAAGACAGAATCCTCCCAATGCTTCCATTGCCTTATCTACATCATAAAAAATAAAAAAATAAAAAAATAAAAATTTATTCAAGAAACTATTAGGTATCAGAAACTGCAGATAATATGGAAATTAGATAAGCAAAATTTGCAGGAATATGTACCTTCGCACTTCCGAAAAGAATGGTTAGAGCGCAAAAAGCCACATGGACGCAAGCTAGCACAAAGATAAATATATGAAGATGATGCAATGCAGTTGTAGATAAAATTGGAATCTTTCCCTGGAAATTTAACAAGCAAAACAGGAACCTGTTAGATTTTCTTTTAATTCTTATTAAATGCATATATCATCATTTGATAATGAAGATAAGCTTAATTACATGGTTATTAGTGAAATAACAATTCTAAATGCACTACTTGAAAACAATAAACTTAAAATTTTCAATTAGCAAGTACTACATCTTGTACATGATTAACAATTTTAAGCTAAGAAATTCTGCAGAAGAAGCTTTAATAAGTTAATGCTGAAAAGATTTTAATGCTAAAAATAATTAAATTCATAATTATATATTAACTTCAGGGATTTCATGAACATTAAAAGATTGAGACAAATAAACAAAAAGTTAATTATAAGCAGATTCTCAAATATCAAAATTTCAACCTATGCAATATTATTGAATTCTAAAAGGCATGTGTATTCAAGGAAATCTCAAACCAAGCATGTGCAGTTGTGGTCTGAACGTCTTACAAAAGAATAATTTAGAATTTTCTTTTCCCTAAAATGTTTGTTTTTCTCAAATCTAAATTCAATATCTAATGGAGACTTCCAACCTAACTACTTTGTTATATTGTCAATTTAGACATGAAAGGCACTATTATTATTAATTTTTTTTAATTCTCATAAAAAAAGCTTAAGAACTAAGTCTCTATCATATGCACTGGCAGACATAATTTAGTGATAGTGCATTTTTCCATCAGATAGTATACTCATTTAAGTTGCCCATCTCTCAATACAGTTCACATATATAAAATGGGTGCACATCCATGATCTTGGTCAACAACTTTAGTGAAATTAAAGTCTTTATTGCACACCAGTCAGAGGGGGAATTCTAAGTTACATTCACACTAACACATGGTCGTGTCAGGACCATCCATAACGTTACAAGTTTAAATGTTAAATGATAGAATTTTTTTTTAAAAATAAATTTAAACATATCACATTTAGAATTTATTTCGGCAAACTCCAATTTCAACCCTTTTCTTTCCCTTCTTAAAAGTATCCTCAATGCACTCTTTATATATAACAAACTTTTTAATATAAAGAGTTGCCTTAAAGAAATAAAATTCCAATAAATTCTTTACCTTTCAAAAATAAAAAGAGATTTGGTTTGACTCTCTGTATTTAGAACGCTAAATATTACTCTTTATTCTAACTTTAATTAGAGCAATACAAATTTTTAATCACTTTATTTAGATAATTTTAATACTACGTTTTTTTACTGGACAAACTTAAAAAATAAAAAATAAAAATAATTAATACTTATTAAATAAAGTAAAACAAAAATCATAATATAAATAAATGCTCCCTGTTAAATAAAATATGCTATTGTTCTGGTATTAATATACTAGTCTCAAAACATAATTTGTCAGGGATTTCAATGGATGCAACCCCTAATAAAAGGGAATTGAGTAAATGAATGAATGAATAATTAATTACCGTCGCACAACTGGAGGAGGAGGAGTCAGAGGACTCAGCTAGAAGGCGGCGGCGACGAGCAGAACCACCAGAAACGAAAGAAAAAAATGTCTGAAAGTGGGCAGTAGTATCAGATTTTTTCTTACAAGGAAGCCATTTATTAGCCAAATGCTCTGGAATACAAATTGAATTAATCCTTCCTTGAAACACTGTCAGTAACAGTGATATAAATCCCAAAAGCATCAACTCTGCATATATTAATAAGAAAATTAAATAACCGATAAGTTTTGACTCAATAGTACTGTGAGTTACGAGTAAAAACGTAATAATATACATATCTACCTTCTTTGATCTTCTGTAAGGCTTCGAACAGAGGTTTCTGTTGTTTTTTCTTTAATAACTGCAAATTAAACCCAAATGCCATTAAATATTAATGATCAATACTAAACAGGAAAATTTGATAAATAATAAATATAAAGAAAAAGAAAAGAAGAAGAAAACATGCCTTGCCAAGATAATGAAGAAGCCTTTCAACAAGGAGAGAAATAACAACAATAACACTGCAAACAACTGCCACAACCCATGTAGGAGTATACTCCAAGGTTATTCCTCCTTCTGCCATTTTTCTCTGCAATTCTTTCTTTCTTCTTGTATGGATTCTTTATATATATATATATATATATATATATATATATATATGGTGAAAGAAAAAGAGAGAGAGAGAGAGAGTCTTGATTTATTTAATTTAATTATTAATAATAATGGACTAAAATGAAATGACCAATTAAAATTATAGTTCACATGTAATAATAAGAAAATTTAATTTATTGGATTTAATAGTCTAAAAATTAAAAATTAAAAAAGAAAGTTTGATTTGTTGGTTCGTTGACCTAATAATCAACTAATAAAAAAAGGTATGTAATAATGGTGTGGTCTGTAATTCAGTATTTCATGTATAGTACTTAAATGACAGAAACGCTTCAACGCAGAGAAGAAAAGAGAGACAGAAACATGGAGAGATTTTTAATTAATGCAAAGCGCGTTTTTTACTATTAATTTGGATTATTTTGTAATTATTTTTATTAATTTTCACGGACTTTACAATATTTCTTGTTACTTTTTATACTTTTCTTTTTTAATTTAATTTTTTTTTTAATGAACATTGTTTGTTTACTTGTCTGTAACCAGGCAATTGCAACCAATTGATGAATAGGTCTCTTTGATTATAACTTTTGTTAAATTTTTAATATAAATTTAGGAGAACAACCTTAAAAATTACTCCCTCTATTCTTAAAAAAAAAGGCCATTAAAAAAATTAATTTTGTTCATAAATAAGTGGCCATTTAGCAATCCAATAAAAAAAATGGTAAAATGGTTAATTTACCCTTCTATTTTTCAAGTATGAGGGATATTTTTCTAATTTATATTTTAATTAATAGGGGATCTTTTTGACAACTTATAATAAAGTTATTACTATTTTAAAAATTGTAATTTTTTCTTAATAATCACTTTTTTTCAGAATGAAGAGAGTAACTTGTTAAAATTGGAGAATTTATTTCTATATTAATCACTTAGTATTTTTGCATTTAACAAATGTGGAATACTCTTAATACTCCTTTTAAATGGGCAAATTATTACATGGACTTGAGTCCATGTAGCTAGGTGGACCAACTTATACGTGCACAACATGCATGTGTATTGAAGCATTTTTTTAATTATTTTAAGAAATTGTTTTGTTTTATTTTCTCACGTTTTTTTATCTTCCTCTTCGCCATTTCTTCTTTTACATTTATCTCTGTATTCATTTTTTCTTTCTCTTTAAATTTTTCTGTTCTCTTTCGTGTTCTCTTTGCATCTATTTGTTTTTCTAGCATTGTTATTGTAATTGCAATAAGTTTTTCTCTATTTTTTTTAATTTGTTAGTTTTTGTTTTAAGCTATTATTTTGTGATTTATGTTTGTTTATTGATGTTTTAAAGATACTATGTGTTTGATTTTAGTGTTAAAAATCTTGTTGAATCTGTTGAAGAATTTGAAGAAGAAGATTAATGAATTTTTTATTAGTTCACTTACTTTTCTAATAGTAAGCATATTTTATATTCATTACTTTATATATATATATATATATATATATATATATATATATATATATATATATATATATATATATATATATATATATATTATCTGTTATTAGTTTCATATTAATTAGATATAGGGTTTAGGTTTATTACTTATAAGCAGTATATTCATCTGTTTTTCTGATGGTAAACATCTTTAATATTCATTACCTATTTTTTGTATATTCATTTATTATTAGTTCATATTTATTAGACATATAGTTTAGGTTCATTACTGTATGTTCATTAGTTATTAGTTTTAAATTCATTAAATATAAGAATTAGGTTTATTAATTATAACGTGGATTTTCATAAGTTATTAGTATAAAATTAATTAAATATAAAGGTTAGGTTCATTAGTTATAAACTGCATATTTAATTATTATTAATATCGGGTTCATTATTTTTGTGAGTGCTATGTTCATTATTTTTGTTTCATTATTTTTCGAACATTGAAACCCATCCTACATGCATAGTATTATATAAATTGAAGGATTCATCAACAAATTGTACACACAATCCCAATAATTCTTCATCCTCAATGTGTAATTCCAATGTAGAATCATTATTTTGGTTATCAACTGCAAAAAGATAAGATATTATTTAAAAATTATAAGTTTATGATGAACATATAATTGAATAGTAATGAATATGTAGTATATGAATGATAAACCTCAGGCATAAGTTTGATAAACCTACAGTTTAGATGAATTATAATCTTTGATTGACTATTCAGTTACAGAGAGAATGTTTTGATATTTGCTTTAGTTGATTTTCGCCATGTGTTGATTCTGAGTTTTGATAGAGATATGTTTTAGCTTTATTTTTTAAAAAATTATTGATAATTGTTAAATTCGTTGTGATTGTGCATTTGAGTCCAATATTAATTGAATTTCTGTTGACAGAGATTAGAGGAGACAGTAGAGATCAATGGCATAGAGATAAGAAGAGGATTTTGAACTCTGAAACTTTAATGGTGTGATTCTTTAGGAAGATTGATGGGTTATTATTTTGAAAAATTGAGAAATTCATGTGATTGTATGCTGATTTAAAAAAAAAAAAAAAAAAAAAGAGGATGGTGTGCGTGATATAAATGCATGGATCTAGTCCATGTTACAATGTAGACTCAGGTTTATGATATAAGAACCCCCTTAAGTAATAACAAGGTATTCATAAACTGAATTAATCGGTAAGGTAATTAGGCAATCAAGTAAACTGAATCAACCGATAATGTAATTAGGTAATAAGATAAATTGGAAAAACTAGCAAAATAATTAGGTAAATAAAATTAGCATACTCTGATATCATATTAAATTTTTAATATATATTTAAAAGAACCAATTTTAAAAGTTAGTTTTTTAAAATTGGAGATTTCATTTTTATATTAGTTATTTAACATTTTTATATTTAATATATATGTAATTTTAACAAACTTTTATTCGGCTGCATTTCCCATTTTTGATTAATATAATATGGGATAATTATCAAATTAGAGTTTCGAATTTTATGAAATTTTTTATTTTAGTATTTTAATTTTATTTTTTATCAATCAAATGTTTGAACCTATATATTTTTTTTCAATTAAATGCATTTGACTTAAATTTCTTGGCAGAATTGTTAAAATTAATTATTTTTTCTCTTTCATTTTTTTTATTACAATATAATTATTCCATATAAATATATGCATATCAGTAATATTATGTATTTTATCCCTCAAAGTGAGAATGATTCATATAGATCAAATTTAGACAAATATTTTTTATTATAAATATTTATAATTTCAGATAATTTTTTTTTCTTAAAATTTCAGGATACACTCTTCGAGAATTATCTATCTATATAATAAAAATTATTTGAATGGAGATGTCAGATGTGACTTGTTTGGTGAAATTTGCGTTGGGAGTCTATTATATTTCAAATCATAGTTATCAATTTATATTTTTTTTGTCAAATTTTTTCCATGAAAATCAGTTTCTTGGCCTTGCTGATTTATGTCACTATATACTATAAATGGCTTTTGATCAGTTTCAAATTGGCTTCCTACATCTTTTTTTTTTTTTTTTTTTTTTTTTTTTTTCCATAAAAAAATTGACTTCCTTCATCAATAATCTAATTTTTAGTTATGAAAAATTAGGTTATTTTTGAGAAAATAATTTTTAGAAAATTAGAATTTATTGTTTAGTTATAAAAATTTTTCAAATAGAAAATTAGAAATTAAATTTCCAATTTTCCTAATTTATAATCATACCTTAGGAAACTAGTTGAAGTAGTTTTCCAATTTCACTTGAATAATGTTGTTTTGTATAAATATGACAAATCGTTCTGTCTCAACGGGAAATCTATTATTATCTCTTGAATCCGATGAGAAATTTTCATTTTGTCTATAGTAATAAAACACAAATAGGATTGAGTCTTTTTGATTCCCACCTTGATTTCACAAAACCAACATATATATATTCATTAGTATTTTTTAGTAAAATAAAAGTTATTTAATAAAAAAGCATAATAAAATATATTACAAAATAAAAACTCAAAAATAGAAAATAAAGAATTGCAAAATTGAAAATCAACATATCTTTTAATTAATTTTGCAAATTCCAATTTAGGAAATAAAAATTTGGAACATTGAAAAAAAAAAAAAAAAGAAAACTGAAAAATAAAAATAGAAAATATTTTCCACAACTAAACATACTACTTTTCCTTTTCTTTTTTTCTCCATTATTACTTGAGTATAGCTATTATAGCTAAAAATCTAAAAAATATTCTCTGAAATTTTAGGATTATTCTATAATATTATCAAGTTGAAATGTTACATAAAATCAAGTATTTTCATCTTAATTTCCTTATTATTAATTTATACATTAAAATATAGATTTTAGGTTGAATTAAATTTTATTTTTATATATTAGCAATTTTACTCTCATATAACATTGTTATTAACAAAAATATTTACCACACAATGCAACGACTTTTAGCTAATTTTAGGAGTACTATTGTTCACATAATCTCAATCCAAGATAATGGGTAATTGGCAATAGTATGAAAAGATGATAGGTAATAGCGTGAAAAGTGGACGACACTGCCACTCCCACTTGTTACATATAAAACAATGGCAGGACGAGTGGGTTTTTGGCAATTCTCATTCCTAATCCATTAGAAATTGAAGAAAAATCAGCATAGCTCACTATCAACAAAAATTAAAATTTGTAACAAATATTTTTGTGATTAAAAATATAAAAAAAATTATTGCTATAAGCTTATAATAAAATAAATTATTGCATCATACTATTAAAAGTTCAAATTATAAATTTTTCATAATAAAATTAAGTTGTGGTCAAAAGAGTGTGTATATATATATATACACACACATAGCAGAATTACTCAAAGAGACTACATAGTATTCATTATATCTTTAACTTATATACTGTGTATATAACAAACCTAAAGTTACAGATAAACATTACAATTATATTTTATAAATACACATTAATGTGAGGTCTCGCTTAAGCATCGATCTGATCTGTTGAGGGGAATCGAAATACTCTTCGAGATAAACTCCACAATTAGAATTCACTATGAGTTTAAAAAATTAGATTTTGCAATTTGTTATTCATAAAAGGGAGTTGCCATTTTAATTTACTTATTTTAATTGAAAAAATTAAAGGAAAACTCAAATTGATTGACTCTAAAATGTTTGATTTATCTCAATGAAAAAGCATTAATCCGCGAGTGACCAAAGAGGATTCGAGGATCAGATTTTAGTATTTAAACAAATTGAGAAAATACAATTTTCTTCAGTTTGGGTAAAAGTTGTAAAATAACTCTAAAAAAGGCAATTTTAGTATATGCATGAATATGAGTAAAAATAATGAATGAAATAGTTATAGATGGTAAAATGAAATGATAGTTGTAAATACATAAGCAAAAATAAATCATACTTAATTATTACAAAATCAAAATGAATGAAATAAAGAAAATCTTTAGAGGATCTTTCCTATATCCCTTATAGGTACTAGGAAAAGCACACGATCCTCTTGAAAAGAGGATCCTTTATCAAGCCATTATGAGATTCTAGGAAAGGCACACACTCTCTAACTAAATTAAAGAAATGAACATAAAGACTCGAAAATAAAGCGCATGTACAAATAAATAACAAGGTAAAATGAAACTTAAACTATAAATATGAAGGAGAAAATGTTATTGAAAAAGATTTTGGAGTTGATTGTCTTACAGAACAGCATGCCTGCATATCCTATTGAATAGGAATTAAAATTCATGCAGTTTTTTCTTCTTGCAAAGGAGGGGTTCTGGAAAAAATATTGGTTTGGTTCATTAATTTAATTTTGACTTTTAAATTAACAAATTTTAGTAGAAAAGAGAGAATTTTAGATATGAATTTAGAATTTTAGAAATGGAAAGAAAAAAAGGAACTTACCTTTGTTTTTCTTGACTTTCGGATGAATAGAGCAAGCTTTACTCTAAATCTAAGCTTTACATTGGATTAGGGAACCTTGGAGTTGAATCTTAAACAGAAAAAATTAGTAAAATAGAATAATAATTGCAAATTAAAAGAATTTAGAGTGATAGATTTTATTATTAATTATTAATTTTAATTTTGCAGAATTTTAGCATAGGAAAAAGAGCATATAGATGAATTTTCATTTCAAAATCCCCCTTAAGAGAGTTGAAGGGAAGCTCTATTTATAGAGGATAGGTGAAGGGCATCTGGCGGTGGCACCCAGCCGGTGTGGATGTTGGGCGTGTCGCTTGACCCGCTGGCACACCTAACGAGCCGCTGGAGTCAGAGTCTGACCCTAACTCGCCCAAATCTACCCGGTTTCGCACTGTTTTGGCTTGTTTTAGTTTATTTTTTATTCGATTTGAACCCAGTTTAATTCTATGGATTCATAATAAAAAACTAGTCAACTAGAGGTACAATTTTGAGGGTTCACAATTAGTTATGAAGATAATAATTGATATTATTATCTCTATCCTTATCATGCCCTCTCAAGTTGAACTAACTGTGAAGCAACAATCAACTTTTCTTTCAGCCATAGAAATCTGACATTGGACAATGCTTTTGTTAAAACATCTGCAAGCTGATCTTTACTTGGAATGTACAAAATCTATAACTCTTTCTATGCCACTTTATCTCAAACAAAATGGAATTCCAACTCAAGATGCTTTGTTCTCAAGTGAAACACAATATTAGCTATCATAAAGGTTGCTCCAAGATTGTCACACCACAGCTTGGGGGTTAGGTAGGATCTGTAACCAATTTTAGCAAGAAGAGATTGATACCATATAAGCTCATATGTAGCAACCCTAATAGCTTGGCATTCAATCTCTGTTGGCGATTTAGATATCATCTTTTGCTTTTAGAGCTCCAAGAAACAAGATTTGAGCCAAGAAAATTGCATACTCTGTTGTCGAATTTTGATTATTAATGGAACTAGCCCAATTTGCATCTACATATGCAAAAAATTGACAACTTTTTGACTTTGTTATCCATAGACCATATGAAGCCATGGCTTGCAAGTAATGCAAAATTTGTTTAATAGCTTTCCAGTGCTCCACTATTGGTGCATGTAAAAATTGCAAAACTTTATAAACTGTAAGGCAACATCAAATCAAGTTAGAGCCAAGTATTGAAGTCCTCTAACGATGCTGCAATATAGAAGAGGATCTTGAATAGGTTCCCCTTCTAATAGACAATAAAACTAGAGGATATTTTGTTTAATAACATTACAATCTTCCATTTTTTCTTTAACAAAGCAAATCATGAATGTATTTGGTTTGTTTAAGCAACAAACCATTTGCACATCAATGAGCTTCTATGATAAGAAAGTAATCTAGCCTACCCATGCCTTTTAAGAGAAACTTAAGACTTAAAGATGTAATAATTCAATAAAAAATAGATTTATTGATGTAATAATCCAATCAAAAATAGATTTATTACTCTATGTGAACAATATGTCATCAACATATACCAAAAAAAACATAATCACATCATTCATATGGTCTTAAAAAAGAGATGTGTCTATTTTAAAGCCATGAAAACCAAGATATAACAAAGCTTCAACTAAACACTTATACCATTAATGCAATGCTTATACCATTAATGCAGTGCTTGTTTCAACCCGTATAGAGATCATTACAAAAAACAAACATGGGAAGGATGATTTTGATCAACAAAGTTACTCCATATAAACCTTATCTTTTAAGTTCCCATGAAGAAAGGCATTGGATACACTCAACTACTTTACTAACCAATTTTTCAAAATTGCAATTGAGATAATCAAATGAACAATTGCTAGTTTAATCACTAGAGAAAAAGTTCATATGTAGTCCATACATAGACACTGGTTGTACCCTTGGCTATGAGTCTTGCCTTATATTTATCAAGGCTACCATCTGAAACACCTATTTACACCTAGTGATGTTGATTGATGATTATCTTGGAACCATAATCCATGTTCCATTGTGAATGAGAGCTTTAATCTCATTTGATATAACTTGATGTCATTCAACCTTTTGTAAAGCTTGATGATATGTAGGAGCAGAAGTACAATAGAAAGATCAAATATTTTTCTTGGTTTTGTTTTTCCCGTTTGAGTATAAGTCACCATTAAATGGCTTTTGATAAGTGAGGTATCAGTGGCGGTGTTGTGTGGAATCGCAGGATTTGTACTATGCAATTGAAAAATCACATTGGAAAGTTCAAACACTGGCACAAGATAATTAGATGGTGCATACCTAGAATTTTCTATTTGAGACTCAATCAAATGAGCATTAGGGAGTGTGTTATTTGTGCTTACAGTAGGTGAATTAGGTTGAATAAAATGTTTTGGATTTGGTCAAGCTCCAAGAATCTCTGGCCCAGTATGATACGTTGGGACTTTTGTAGGTGGAGTAACAAAGTTAATAATGAAAATAGTACTCGACAATTGCAGTTCATCAATAGTATTGCATAATTTCATACCTTGTACATATGAAAAAACCTAATCATAAAAAATAACATGTCATTAGACATTAATTTTTCTAGTAAATTTACCCATACATTTAAAACCTTTGTGAAGTTAACTATAGCCAAGAAAACATATTCAGTAGATATGGGAGCAAGTTTATGAGATGAATATGATTTGAGCCAAGGATAACAACAAGAGCCAAAAATATGAAGTTGTTTGCAATTAGGTTTTAAACCAAATAGCACTTCATAAGGATTTTTATTGTTTAATTTAGTAGATGGAAGCCTATTTAGTGTGTAAATTACTACCTCAAATGCATGAGTCCAATATTGTAATACAATTGATGCATGATGCAATATTGCCCTTTTTGTTTCAATAATGTGACAGTATTTTCTCTCAGTACACCCATTTTATTCTAGAGTGTAAGGACAAGAGACGCGTTGTATAATCCTATTAGCACATAAATATTTGGCTAAGGATCACCCAATCTACTTGAAAAAACTTAATAGAATATCCAAAATAATTCTCACCTAATGGATTAAACTTAACAAAGATATTTAGAAGATCATATTTATAATGAAGGAAATAAATCTAGCAGTATTTAGTGTAATGATCTTAAAATAATAAATAATAAGAGGTGTCATCAACAAAAGTCATAGGTGCAAGACCTAAAGGTCAAAACGAACAAGGTCAAAAGGTTTATTCGCAATAAAATTTAGATCAATAAATGGTCACTTATGAGTTTTATTAATACTACAAGCATGACATAAGGAAAAATCATTAGAAAAAGGAATTGAATGACTAGCTAAAGCCTTCTTCATCGTCCAAATATTGGCATGTCCTAACCTCATATGCCAAGTACAAAGTGAAGCCAAAAATGCTATTTGATTTTTATTCTTGATATCAAGCACCATTTTATATAAGCCTCCTTTATTCCAGCTTCCGTATAGTATCTATTTTGTATGAAGGTCCTTAATAACAAAATAGGTAGAAAAGAGTTCAAAAGAAACAAAATTAGTTTTCGTGAAAGAACTAACTGATAGGAGATTTGACAAGCATTAGGGACATATAAAATATCAAATAAAACAAAGGATTGATTATTTAAATGAATCATAGATGAACCAGTATGCAAAATAGGAATTGTTTTACTATTGTGTATAGTAACATCATTGGTCCCATGATATTCATATTGAATGTTCATGTTTTCCATATTGGTAATGAGGTCATGATTTCCACTAGAATTTACTGTCCATAATTGTCGAGCACCATTCCTAACTGAAGCAAGATTTATTTGCGGGCGATGGGTTAAACGAGGCTTTGGCGAAGGGCATTGATGAGAAATATGACCAAAGCCTTAACAGGTGTGACATTGAATGTCATTGTAATTTTGAGCTTGTGTTCTGGAAGAAGTATTAGAATTATGTCTCCCTTGACCATGATAAGAATGTCCTCCACGATTGATATGACCCCCATGGTTAGAGTTATTTTCACGGCTTATATAAGGAGCCATAGTAGGAATAATATCAACAGAGACAAAATCCTGGTTAAACTGAATTTCTTCACTCAATAACAGCCCATACAATTCATCATAAGTGACCATTTCTAGTTTTGCCTCAAAAGCCTAAACAAATGGACGATAATTAGTACCAAGACACTCTGTGATTGCTCCAACAAGATCATCCTCTAAAACTAGTTTGTTTAAAGCTATTAGCCGATTACCAATATCTTTTACACACTACATATAATAAAATCTTTTTAAATTGACACTCGATAAATTAATAACCTCTATTAAATAATAATTTTTCAGTTCCGACTTGGCCTAATGCGTTAAATTAATAATTTCAATAAAATAATAAGATACTAACTTTTTTGAAAACCTTACATAACCTTTTAGATCTATTCATATCATAAACTAATAATTCACTAAAATTACATATTATATTTTCCTAAATATCAGTCTATTGTTATTTTCCTAAATATCAATTACATTGAGGATATTAATACAATTAAATTATACATGTAAATCAAGTAGATATGAATTTGTTTATATTCCTTAGACTTTTAGTCTCCTTTTATTAATAGAATAGTTTATATTTTTATAAAATAAAATAATATTTTAGTTAATTAAATGAGTGTTACTTTAAATTATAAGTATACTCGATAAATTAATAATTTATTGATTAATTAATACCTCTTAAAATTAACAAAATTTATATGGTTCAAAGTTATTAATTTATAAAGATTTTATTGTATATGATCGATGGACTTAGTTGCACCACGACTGAGTTTGTGCAATTGTCCTTCCATATATGAATTTGTATATGAGAACCACATGAGTATATGGTGGCAAGCCTCTGCCACGCCTCTTGTGCTACTCGTGTGCCTACTATTTGAGGTAAAAGATTTTCAGAACCAGCTTAAGACAGTTTGATCAGCACAAAACCAAGCGGCATAAGCCGGATTAGGTGCATTATTAGCAAGAAGTTCCGTAGGTGGGGAAAACAATACTATCAACATGATGGGCTAGATTATATCCATGTAAGAGAGGAAGGATTTGCGTCTGCCATAAGAGATAATTAGAGGACGTTAATTTGATTGACAATTGATGTGCAACATTGAGAGATGGCAGGAAGAAGTTGGCAGAGCAATTGAAATAGAAGAACCACTAGTATTAGAGGTAGTTTCAGGAGGTAGGTCAGCCACATGATAGAGATCAAAGAAGAATGAGTTTCTGTTGCTTACAAAGCCTTCTTAAGCTTTGATACCATGTAAAGGTTTACACTGTATTCATTATATCTTTAGCTTATATACTGTTTACATAACAAATCTAAGGTTACAGATAAAAATTACAATTGTATTATATATATATATATATATATATATATATATATATATATATATATATATATATATATATATATATATATCAATAAATAATTTCGTAACTCCAGTGTTTTAAAATAAATATAAAAAATATTTTTTGTACATTAATATTTTGATAATAAATTTTAATATTGTTGTTGTATATTAATTTTTAACATCTTAAAATAATTATTATCATATATTTATTCTTAATAAAAAAAATTAATTTTGCTGCTTATTTCACTACTGTTTATTGTGATAATTTAGATGACTAACTCATTTTTGTCTTACGTACTATATAATAAGCCACAATATGAATTCCATATATGGCAGGGAACAAAATGCAATCCTTAGGATTAAATCAATAACACATTTGCAATTCAAAGTTAATAACACACCTATGCATTCATCAATTTCATAATTCTTTAGTTATAATTTTCAATTTTGAAGTGAATTAAATGTAACACATATCAATCATGTAAAATCATTTTCAATTTTGAAAAAAAAAATTAAGTGAAAAAAACTTGTTAAAGAATAAATTAAATATTTGATTTGGATATATTATAATTATTGGAAATAAATCAGTCTTGATTTGGACATATTAATTATTTGAAATAAAATAAAATAAAAATTTGATTTGGATATATTAATTATTGGAAATAAATCAGTTTTGATTTGGATATATTAATTATTTGAAATAAACATCCAAAGTCAGATAAATCAATAGCTAAAGAATATAGACCATAAACCACCTGCATGCAATCCATCTCAAAAATTACTCTTTGATAGCCGACTCTTTAACCCAACTCAAAGCTTCTCTCAAAGACACAACTTCTCGTTCCCAAAAAACACAATGAGTGTATTTGGGATTGCTGTTTGAAAATAAAAAGTATTTTTAGAATTTTTTTATTTATTAATTGATTTTTATTTTTTTTATAAACTATTTTTTCAAACTTACTTCCGGAAAAATTACCAATTTACCTGTTTCTATTTAAAAGCAGTTTTAAAAAATAATTTTTAAAAAAATATAAAATTTTTTATTGAAAAACACTTTTGCTAAACGCAATGTCAAACGGACTGAATATCAATTTTACATTTTGAAGCATAAATTGTTTCAAGCTTTAATAGTAATTTGTTTAAAAATATATGATTAAATTGTAACCATAATTAAAAATTTGTTTTGCAATTAATCTTAAAAATTGGATACCAATGCTGATTATAATGTTTAGAAATTGCAAATATATATATATATGCACTGTCAAAATTCAATTTAGTTGTACACCAATAGAAATAAAATATACGTCTCGTTTCGGGCCGACCAATATACTCGTTTATATTTCTTTTTTTAATTTTTCTCTTCAAAATTTTTTTTTGTGTTATTTTCTTATATATATATATATATATATATATATTCATTTATATTTGTTATATATCTATAATAATTTATATTTCACATAAAACATAAATTTTAAATTTTAAAAGAATATAAATTAAATATATATAATATTTAAAAAAATAAAATATATATATAATATATATAATCGGATAGGATTATATCATTACGTGTATTATCCACTCATTAACGTCAGCACTTATAGCCAGCGAGGTGGATAAAATTATCATCTAAACTTTTTATTTGATTTTATTTTTAATATTAAAAATTATCTAAAATTATATGGAAAGTAAAATATTTATGCAGTGAAAACATATTTACAAATATACATATTTTAAAGAATAAACACCGCTTCGCTGCTTCCTTAGTAGATCCGCCCCTACATACAAATACACATATAAATATTTTATATCTGTTGATCATTATTTATTATATTATAATACGGTAGGATGAGTTATTACTTACTGGTACTGACTATATTTATTTATTCATTAATGCCATTGAATTTGAATTAGACTTTAGAAAAAAAATTTTCCACTGCCAACTACCCTATTTTTTTTAATAATACAGTAATATTTTTATAATTAAAATAATTTAAATTTAAATTTTCATCTGAATCAAATTTATAAGATAATAATAAAGAACTTTTCACTCGTTAAAATTTGAAGTAATCTCTCAAAAGATGATGTGAAATTAATTAATTAATTTAAAAATAAATTTGAAGCGGTCTCTTCAAAGATGATGAAACATTAATTAATTTAAAAATAAATTAAAAATCAGGGAGTTGGGTATTCATAATTGAATAATATATTCTTAACCTTTCAATTTTCATATTCCACTTTGTTAATATTTCAAAATATTTTGTTAACCTAAACGAAAGGAAAAAAAGGTAAATGACATTGTAAAAATATATTATTTTTAAAGTGGACTTAGTTACTAAATTAAGGAGTGCAAAGTTTTGGGTCTTTTATTAATGGAATTTTGGTTCCTTTGGACAAGGAGACAATTTCTCCTTGATAAACGTTGATTTACAACTGACAACTATCAAGTCTATCAGGAATATCACCAAATTAAATGGAAAATTCCTACGCTGATAGTGACTGATGGAGACGCGATCATACTTTGATGCCGTCTAATAAAGTTATAGCTAACTTTTTTTTTGATAAATGAAAATATTATTAATCATGAGGATAAAGCATAGAGCAAAAGAGCAAACTCGTACGAGTCACTTGCTAAACTGAGAGGTTAGTATAAAAATGAGCTGTTTGAATAAAAATACGAGGCAATTGCGTTCGCTTGGCGCTTAATAAAACAATAGTTATATTATATAATCTGTGTAGTAAAGATCTACAAGCATCTAGTAAAAGTTACAGCAAAATTATATATATATATATATATATATATAATTTGAGGATGAAATAATATAATATAATATAAATGATCTTTTTATTTAATAATTTTTATTAAATTGGTAAAATAAATTTAATATATTGATAAATAAGAAACTCAAATTTGAAATTTTTCCTTGGATATCTCAAAGAAGAAGAAAAAGAAAAAAAGCAATCAAATTATGGTACTTACAATTCCATAATTAAAGTGAGTGTCAACAAAATGATCATATCTCTAAGAGACATGACCGTTGTAAGAAATGTGAAAAGGAGAACAATGTATAGGCAGCTAGACATTCAAATTTCTATTTTCTCCTTCACTTACTCTTATGTGTAGTGCCCTCCATTTACTATAAATAATATTAAAATATTTTCTAATCGAAATGTTTCTAGCATTCTTATTTATTGAGATTCTTACTTATTATTATTTCTTAACAACAACAATAATAATTTTTTACCTATGTTAAAATATGCTGTGCATAGTCCTTTGGCTTTGTTTCTTTTTATCCAAGTTACATTTTTTTTTTTTTAATTTTAATTTTAATTTCTTCTCCTTTTGTTTAACTCACTCTCTTTGTTTCTTAGTGAGTTTTTAGAACATCCCACGAAATGCAGAGGATACCGAATGAGCTGCTAATCATATGTCTACAAGTAAAGATCAGAAGGCACCTTCAACCAACAAATTAATAAGCACTCATTTCCTGCACTTCCAATTTTTTTAGTCTGAATTCATTAATTCATGAAGAAAAAGAGTTTTCCAAAGTCAATGCAAGATGACTTTTATATATTATTATTATTGTGATAAAGCGTATTGGAAGAGTTTTCCCACGGACCCAACCAGAATTTCTACAAAAACGTTTTTAAGGGATTCCCACTGACTGTTTTCCCGTGAACAAAATATTTAGACTTGTTATGACTCACCGACATATTTTGATTGATAAATTTACGTGTTGTACGCGGTAAATGATCCCAAAAATATTAAATTTGATAATTTTTTAATGTGTTCATTAAAAAGTTTTCTTACAAGTAAATTGCTGAATTTTTATTTTTTTAATAAGAGGTCACTTACTAGATTTAAGTTAAAACTCTATAAGATGGCTGATATAGCTGTTGTGCTAAATTTGTAAGTGCATAAATCGTCAAATAATATAGTAGTGGAATCTCAAAAGAAATAGTGGTCAAATATTAAATTTTGTTGTAATAATATTTAAGTAATATGATAAGATTAGATGTTTATCTTATTTCTATATATAAATATTTTTATGTAAATAAAACTCTATTTCTTTTTTTATCCCTGTAACATTTTACATTTATACAATCAATGAAAATATACACAGAAATTTATTCTCTCTTTTCTCTATTCTATATAATTATTCTTTATTTTATAAACCGTTATTAGCACGAGGTACGCATTTGTTTTCGCATAATTTGATTGTTTGGTATTTTGAATTCATGATCTAGATCCCTTTAATTTTATATTATTCACGAACAATCAAAATAAATTAATAATAATAAAATTAGAAAACTTTAATAGTAATAAAATTAGAAAACTTTGGCTATGGATTTGTCTTCTTGTTTTTCTTCGTTTTTGTCGCATTGGAATTATTTGGTGTTATTGATTGTGCATCAGAAAATTGCTATATCTTTCGTGATTTTGTTTATATTTTTGAGGTGGCTATGAAGTTGCAAAATTGATTTTGACGAGGGCAAAAATGGTTTATTGGTTCAATAGGCCTTAAAGATCAAAGGCCCAGGTATGCCTCAGGTCCTTAAGGCCCAAAGGGAAAAGTCTAAGCTCATTAATAGAGGTCCAAGCAGAGACAAGTTCAGATAGTCTCTTGACCCTAGAGCCTTGGCAAAGGATTTCTATAGACACTTCTTTACTTTAGCCGCAAATAACTTCCTAGGCAAGCTACTT